>JAULBY010045043.1:0-12750 GCA_032358315.1 Ophiocytium majus
TCCACGGACGCGCGGCGCCCGCCGCTGGCGGCGGAGGGGGAGGAGCCGGCGCCGGCGCCGCCGCCGCCGCCGCCCTCTGCGGACGCTGAGGTGGGGGAGGCGGGGGCGCTGGCGGTGTACGTGTTGACGAGGTCGCTCATGCCGATGCTGCTGAGCTGCGCCACGAGCGCCTCCCAGCACTTGGTCTGCAGGGGCTGGGGGGGGGGCAGGCGGTGGCGGCGGTGGCAGCGCACGGGGTGGGTTCCGGGCGTGTTGCATGGTGGTGCGGAGCCGTTGATATGCGCGTGCCTGTGCGCGTTGGCAAGCAAACATAGCTACCATACAACCAGCGATGAGAGCGAGCAAACACATGCTCATGCGCGGCGGAGCAAGGGGGAGCCGTCCGCCAGCGCGCCAGGTGCAAGAGTCGTTATTCTGGTGCTGCAAGCCTCCGAGACAGGAGGTGGAATTGGCGGGCGGTGCCGCACTGCTCACCGACTTGGGGCGGCCATTGTCGTACGTGTCGACGACGAACTGCTGCACGTGCTTGCGCATGAAGCTCTTGCTGAGCACCTGCTCCACGTCGGGGCGCGCCGTGGGGTTGGACGCGAGCAGGTCCTTGACGAGCCCCTTGAGGTTGTTGGAGTACATGGAGTCGATGGGCGGGTAGCGGCCCTTGATGATTTTGCTGCTGAGCGACGTGATGCACTGCGCGTCGAACGCGTGCTGCAGCGTGGCGAGCTCGTACAAGACGATGCCGAGCGCCCACACGTCCGACTTGTGGTTGTAGGGCTTGTTCTGGAAAATTTCCGGGGACATGTAGTAGGGCGTGCCGATCTGGGTGGAGGCAAAGTCCGTGGTCCCCCCCATGACCTTGGAGATGCCGAGGTCGCCCAGCACCACGCGGCCGCTGCTGATGATGAAGATGTTTTGCGTCTTGATGTCACGGTGCAGCACGCGGTTGCTGTGCATGTAGTGCAGGCCGAGCGCGATCTGGACGAACCACGTCATGATTTTGGTCTCGGGGAAGAGGGTGCCCTTGGCCTTCGAGACGCGCTCCCCCAGGTCGCCCGCGTCGCAGTACTCCATGATGATGCACAGGCAGTTCTTGTACAGGAACGAGTCCATGTAGCCCACAATGTTGGGGTGGACCATGCGCTTCAGCAGCTCCACCTCGCTCCTGCACGCCTCCTGCTCCTTTTTGGGCATGTTCTTGAGCTTGATCACCTTGGTGCACACCAGCTCCCGGGTCTGCTTGTGCTTCATGAGGTACACCTTGCCGTAAGACCCCTCCCCCAGAACCTTCATGGGCTCATAGTCGTCCATGGTGCCGCCGCCCGCCACGAGCACCCGGACGGTGCCCGCAACTCCCCTCCGCTGCTACGCCGCCGCCCCCGTTCGCAGCGAGCACTGCTGCGCAGTGCCGCCCACCCTGCTGCTGCTGCTGGTGCCCAGCTGCTGCTGTGTCGCCCCAGGTGCTTCGGCAACTGCACTGGCACTGCTGCCTGTGCCCCGCCGCTTTGCCTGCTCACGCTAGAGAGGGCTGACACCACGGCAGCGATGCAAGTAGGGCGTGGACACAGCGTAGCCTGCGCAGACACTGGTGCTGACTTATCCGCTGCCGGCTCCTGCAGCCCTGGCACACCGTCTTCCCTGCCACTGGCCGCTGGCGGCGGTGCGTCTGCTGAGTGCAGCGCGCGCCAGCTGCAATGCCGCTGCTGCGGTCGCCGCCGCGCGCCAGCAGTGCGCTGCCGCTGCCAGCTGCTGCGCCGGTGCTCTTCAAGCTCTACCCATGCCTGCGCTGCTGTTCCCTCAGCCCCTGGCCCCCTTTGACCACCTCGTTGTTGCGAGCTGCCGCTGCAGCAGCTGCTCCTGCCTACTCCTGCTGAACGCTGCCAAACACTGCGGCTGCTACTACTTTCGCTGCGGCGGGGCTCAACCTCCCCGGGGTTGCCTGGCGCGTGCAACCCCAAATGTTACAGCGTTTTACTACACACACAGGTTGGCAGTTTCAAATCCCCCCCCCCCCCCCCCTCCCCCCCCTTTCGCCAGCAGCCAGCTCTTCTTTCGCCAACCAAGAGCTCCCCAAGGCAGGCAGCACACGGCGTGTGCCACCCACCTGGCCGCTGCATCGCAGGGGGCATGCTGCTGCGTAGCTCTTGAGCGTGCGCTGGCATCGCGGCAGCACTAGCACCCCAGCGGTAGAGCAGCGGCAGGGGGCCCCCACCTCTCGCCGGGGCCAGGGGGAGCTCCCAGGCAGAAAGCAGCGATCGGCGCAGGAGCAGCAGGGCGCCAATGTTGACCAAGCCCATCCTCGTCAAGGGCAGCCGGTTGCGAGATGAGTTCGCATGCCCCATCACCCGCGAGCTCATGCGCGACCCCGTCATCGCCGCCGACGGCCACACCTACGACAGGGAGGCGATCGAGATGTGGCTGCGCACCCACGACACCTCTCCCAAGGCGGGCCAGCCCATGGACCACCTGTTCCTGGTGCCCAATCACAACCTCAAGCGGCTCATCAAGGACCTCATCTCAGAGGGGGGTGAGGGCCTTTACGTGCGGGAGGAGGGGGTGGAGTACGGCCCCAGTGCCCCCTACCGGTTCGCCCTGGTCCCGGAGCACGTGCTGATACTGCGGTGCCTGGGGCCCGTGGAGAGCGACTGGAACGGCAAGACCTTCCGGGTGACGGAGAGGGGGTGCGTGGGGGGGCGCAAGATGCCCGCGGAGCTGTCGGGAGCTGACTTCATGCACTTCAGCGACGCCACGGTCTCCCGCAGGCACTTCGAGGTCTTCTTCGACAAGCCCGACAAGTGCTTCAAAATCAGGGACGAGGGGAGCGCGGGGGGGACCTTCATCCGGGTCCCCTACGGAGTCCCGAAGCCCCTGTACCCGGGCTTGATGGTCATGCTCGGCAAGCACCAGCTGCTGGTGCGCGAGCCCAGCAGGGACGACAAGGATGGCGACGTCACCGGCGCCACCCCCAGTAGCGCCTCGGACGCCAAGGGCGGCGGTGGCGGCGGCGGCGGCGGCGGCGGCGGCGGCGGCGGCGGTGCTGCCACTCCGCGCCGCGCCAATGCTGACGAGCCCGAGGGCAGCTTGGACATGGCGGCAGACAGCAAGGAGGGAAGCCGGCCCAGCACTCCCGTGTGCGCGGGAGTGGGGGGAAAGCGCGGGCGTGGCGCGGGCGAGGGAGGGGGGCACGCGCCCTCCGCCACGCACACGCACGGGCTGGAGGCGGCGGCGGTGGGGGATGAGGAGGGGGGCGGTGGCGCGGATGATGACAGCGTGGCCGACACGCCCATGGCGCCGCCGAGCGCGGAGGGCAAGGACGACGGCTCGGACTGCTCCGGGCCGCGGGACGACCGCTCGTTTGGCGTTGTGTTTGAGGTGCGCGAGCTGGTGTTGAGGATGTAGTTGAAGTTTTGTTTAGTACAGTAGTCCAGAGGCACAAGGCCATGTGAAGAAATTTGTGTACGAGTCCAGAGGCTACCCTGTGGGGTTATGTGTGCATTGGTTGAAGCTGGTTTTGTGGGCAGCGCGCGGGTGGTGATGGAGCGGCGGCACAGTGGTGGCGGGTGCAGAGATGTGTGTGTGAAAGGTGGGCGTAGATGTGGTGCTGTTGCTGTCGGGGAGTGGCGGCTGAAGCGGTGGTGGTGGCGCGGGGTGTGACGCGTGGCTGCGTCCCTGCCATTGTGCTTGCCACAGCGGTAGCAATGTGGCGACACAGCTGCTGCAGCTGCTGTGGTGAGGTACCTTTGACCTTTCAGGTACACTGGCAATGTGTGGTGGCAGCATTCGGTTCTGCTTCAGTCGCCATGCTGCCTTGGTGCATGCGGCAGTCTAGCTGTCCTTGAACACTAGCTTGCTGCTACATACGTGAGCGCAGCCACCACCTGGTGCACCACATTTCCCTACACAGGGCTCCGTTCTGCCTTCAAGTTGCTCTAACTTGAGGATGCTGTGCCTGGTGTAGTGCTAGCAGCACCCCATCACTTCTGCACCAGTCTTAGCTACACTTGGGACACCTGCACCATATGCCGGCCTACTCCACCCCTGCAATCATCAACCACACCCGCCACTTCCAAGTCCAGCCACTACTCACGCGCATCACCACCACCCCTGGCACCGGCAGCAGCCGCCCAGGCGCCCACGCCTGCCCATGCCCCGCCGCCGATGCTGCTGCTGAGCACAACCCTGGTGGTGACTCTCCGCTGCCGGTGCTGCTGAGCAGGCGGAGGCGAAGCTCGCGCGCGGTCACCGCGCGCTGCACCTGGAGTGCTTTGCCCCGGAGGGGACGCCCATCCAGGGGAAGCAGTACCCCGTGGGGCGCGAGGGCGCGACGCTCGGTCGTAAGCAGTCCAACTCCATCGCCTTCAGCCACATGGTCAACAGCCAGCTCATGGGCATAGACAGCTCCATCAGCGGCGAGCACGCGCGCGTGGAGTACAGCGCGGCGCGCGACTGCCTGCTCGTGCTCGACGGCACGGCGACCAAGCCGAGTACCAACGGCACCTGGTTCCGCCTCAGCGGCATGCACGCGCGCAGCACCCCCCACTCGCTGCGCGACGGCATGGAGCTGCTCGTGGGCACGGTGCGCTTCAGCGCGGCTCACGAGATGATGGTGGTCGAGGTGGAGCTGTCCACCCCAGAGGAGGCACGCAGGTACCTCGAGGACTGCTAGCCGGCGCACCGCTGTGCCGCCCGCCGCTGCCGCTGTGGGGAGGAGACGGTGGCGCAGCAGCGGCGCCGCCCATGGTTGCAGGAGCGGAGCAGCGGTGCCCGAGGTGGCGGTGTCCCGCCAAATGCGCCTGCAGTGCCCGGTTATGGTCGGGCCGGTTGTCAGCGCACTGGCGGCGCTCACGCGGCCAGCTGAGCGGCTGGCGGCGTGGGGTACGCCTGCGTTCGGCTGCAGCCGCTACTACCCACTGCCGTACGCATGGCTCTTGTCAGCGGCAGCGGCGGCGGCCGCCGCCCCGCACCCCGCGCCCTGCACAAAGTTTTTATGTTGTTGCGTGGGCGCTTGATCACGGGGTTGGCGCGGCTCAGCGTGCGCAACCAACAGCGGTGCCGAAAGGCAGAGCAGAGATTGCGCACGGGGCAGGGGGGAGGCGGCCGGTGGGTTCTTCACTTGCGTGCGTTCTTGTTGAGTTCGCCGCCTTCCCTGGCAGCTGCGGGAGCTGTGCGGGCGCTGGCGGTGCCGCCTGGCACCACACACTGGTGGTGAGCTCAGCAGCAGCTGTTGCTGGTGGGTACCCGCCGAGCACACCACGTCGGCGGAGCGGGCAGGCGTGAGGGGGGGGGGGGCGCCGCGGGCGGCAGCAAGGTGTCTACTTTTATCTGTTCCAGGTGTACAGGAGCCCGTACAGAATCGAATACATTCGCGCCAAGAGGCATACAATGCCCGTGCACGCCACTGGTGCGGGTGTGCCACTGCTGCCGCCGCGTGCGTTTTGTTGGTGCTGTTGCTTCTGGTAACCGAGTGTGGCAGATGCAGTGTGCGATGTGAGGACTGCCGGCACGGCGTTGGGCATTGCACATTGCCAATGTGCGGCTCCATCCATGTCAACATGTTCAATACGCCCATACTGCCAGCACAGACACTGTAGTCCCCGCCTCACATGTGGGAACCTTCATGTTTTATCATTTATACTACCAACCGGAGCTCGAACACGTATGTATACCCCCCGTTGAACTGATCATGAGAACGAGAACGTTCTCTGAAACGGCAGAAACGGCTGTGCGGGAGCTCAAACCCAGGTGCAGCACCGCCAGAGGTGGCGAGCGGTGACTGCACGCAATGCTAGTGACTGGTATGCCGTGCAAGGCCAGTCGCAGCAGCCTTGTGTAGCACGGCCCCGCCCCTGCGTGCTGTTGCGGCAGGACAGGAGACATGTACATGGCCATCGAGAAAGTGCCTGGAGCGCCCCAGAGCAGAAGCGGAGGCAACGCCAGCAACAGCAGCAGCAATGTGGGCAGGGGTCACCATTGCTGGTGCAGTAGCAGCCCCTGCAATGTGCTGGCAAGCCTGGCGCTGGTACTGACCGCGGTGGCCATCGCGTGTGCTGTGGCGTTGGTGAGCCACGGGCATAGAGAACCGGCGTACATACACAAACAATACTGCGGGAGGGTTTATTGGTGATGTGGGCAGCAGCTGTCTGACGGTGCTGCAAGCAGTACTTGCAAGTTGAAACCTTGGCTATGTGTGGCTTGTATGTTTATGACATGACACATGATCGTTTGCGCCTGCACAGCTGGCGCAATGCGACATCCCGCCAGCCAGCAGGACAGTGCCTAGAAGACGTAATCGTACTACTCTCAGTGGAACTCTGGCTCCTGCGCATTCATCCAGCTTGCAGTAGCCACAACCGGTGCTGTACGGTGCCAGCGGCCAGACAGTGCGAGCTGGCATGGGTTGCCTGCGCACAGGAACAACAGACAAAAAGCGCTATCCGCACAGGTTGCCAGGCGTGCCTGAAGGTACCTGCGGCGCCGCAGCATGCGCTGTCTACACCATCTGCTGCCCGCAACAGTGGCACCCACACCATTCACCGTGCGCACCTGCCCCACACCCATATGGCACCACAGAGCGTGACAGTGTGCGAGGCGTCAGGCCCTGGCAGGTCGCGCAGCGGTACGGGCGGCAGCAATAGCGACCATGTGGGCGGCACGGAGTTGCAGTGCGGCATCAGCAAGCTGCAGCCTTGGACGTGCAACGCTGCGTGCACGGGCGCCGACGGGCACATGTACCCGTCAGAGCTGTGGGGCCAGCCAAAAGCGTGTGAGGCGTGTCCAGCGTGTGAAGTGTGTCCACAGGTATGTCTGCAGCGTCTGGGTGTGAGGGCTGCACCTGGCAGTGCTCAGCAAAGGCACCGTTTATGCTAAGCATGCTTGGGGCACGGGGCACTGCACTAGCAGCTGGTTGTGTGCTGGCATCGAAGTTTACTCGGAGCATGGACAGGCATGTGCAGAAACGCGTGGGACTGATAGCAGCACAACTGAATGATCGGTCGGCACACACATGTACCCTTATTAAACTCCGCTTAGGGCGCGGAAAGCCTTCTGCACACGGTGCGCGTGACCAGAAAAAGGGATCAGATAGGTAGCGAAAAAGCTGGCAATGCTCAGCAGTGTGCGTACTCTAAGGGAAGCCTGGCATGTTGCCAAAGCACTAATCTAATGGATTACAGCCCCATGTCCGAGGGGACCATGCATGTACACACACTTGCACATGCAATGTACAAGCAATACGGTAAGGTACGTCAAGGTACTAGTACTGATTATACTTCAGAAGTTTTTATTTGCATTTGTGGGCGCGCAAGAGCCCATGCCATGCTTTCCAGCACGCTCATGGCGGCGTCACATGCCCGGCAGCGCGCACACACAAACTCAAGACTCAAGACGTTGAGCAACCACAGGCGCAACACATGCCGCTAGCAAGTAGCAACGTAACACCCGGTAAGTATTTCAAGTACCGGTACAGTATTATTTTGTGTAATATTAATTTACATACTTCAAGTGTCCTGGCGGGCAAGATCGCCAAACTTGGTGCCCAAGTTCACACACACCGGCCACACATGCTGCCTAGCTACACAGTGCTGAGCTACAGCCTTAATTCAAGTATATCCCACAGGAACTACTTTTTGTGCTACATTGTACTTTTATTCATTTGCACTTGTGGGCGTGCAAGAGCCACAGGGTGTTGTAGTACTTCACTTGTACGGCGGCCCATGCCAGAGCACATGGCGCACAACGGAAAAGCACGCGGTAGGACCGTGTGTTGTAGCTGTGTGGGGCGGTGCCTGGGGGCGCCCAGGGACAGGCCCGTGGGGAAGCCCTTGGCCTTGCTCTGCAGGGAGACGCTGGTGGTGCTGCTGCCGTCAGTCACACCGATGGCCATGTCCAGCGGCTGCCGCTGCTGCTGAGTGCCATGCCCCTGGCGTTGCAGGTGGCGCCGGCGAGAGGGCCGCAGGGCGCCAGCTGCGGAGGCAGCAGGAGAGAGGGAGTGCTGTGCACTCAGGAAGCTGCTGCCGCCATGGGAAAAACACGCATGCGCCGGCGGCGGCAGCAGCGCCTCCAACGCTGCGGCTGCAGGCAATTTCATAGTGACCGCCTGTGGTTGTGGGTGGGGCTGGGTCTCCTCCTCTTCCCTCTTGCTGTTGTCCCTCCCTCTCCCGGCCTAGCCGGCCAGATTGACTGGAGCCGCACCGAGGAAGGCGCCCTGCCCCGCCAGCCCCCGCAGCTCGTCACACCCCCAGCAGAAGAAATCTGACGCTGACCATGGTGCGTACACATTGTGTGCAGGATTCGGTGTTGAAGTTAAACTTCAACACTTTCCGAGGCAGTTGGGAACCTGTTTGTACCCTTAATCCCAGCTCCCGATGTCCTGATCCTGGCAAGTGTGTGCGTTGCCCGCGGCGCCTGACGGAGCAGGAGGTAACGGCCTAGCACTGCCTTGGTCAAGCTGAAGTGGTGATGGGCTGGATCTACCTTTTGTCAAGACCCATGTTGTTGTTGTTTCTGCTGCTGGTGGATCTGCTGGCTCACGAGGCAGGCGCCAAGTCCCGCAACAGCTGTAGCCAGCACGGCATCCGCACGGGGCCCCTCGACACCGACATATGCGTGTGCGAAATTGGCTACATGGGCGATGACTGCGCCACGATGCTGTGCCCCAAGGGCGACGACCCCCTCACCACAGGGCAATCCAGCCGCACCATCGAGATGCGCACTGGTGCGACGCGGGGCACCCTCGCCGGCGAATTCGACTTCGAGTTCAACAGCGAGAAGGTGCCATTCGCCGCCTCAGCAGCCAGGGTGGACGGCCCCGCCTGCGCCAGGCTGGTGTCCTCCCTGCCCAACGTCGCCGCAGCCAGCTGCGAGAGGGGCCCCCTGAACGACTGGGGGTGCGCCACGTACACCATCGCCTTCGACGCCTTCCCCACGGAGCCCTTCGAAAACAACCTATACACCCACACCGGCAACCCGCCCGCGGGCGCGTTCTCGTGCAACATGACGCGCATGGATGACAGCGCCTGGGCGCCATGGTGCGAGGTGACGGACGTCGATGTGGGGGAGGTCAAGGAGTACGCGGAGTGCAGCAACCACGGCCTCTGCGACCACGAGACGGGGCACTGCGCGTGCAACCTCGGGTTCACAGGGGCCGCCTGCAACGACATGGGTGACGCTGACGGCGTCGCATACGTACGTACGGCGGCACGTTAAGGCAAACACAACTGCTACCTTAGAGACTACCAAATTGTGCGCACACTGCCACTTGTGTGCAAATACCGCGGCAGAGATCGTGTGCAAACGAGAACCACCCCTCCGTTCTCGCCCGCGCACCGCCCTCCACCCTTTCTTGCCCCCGTGCAACGTGCCAGCTGAAGTGGTGTGCCTAAGCAGCGGCCCGTGCACGCTAACGCGACTGTTCCCCACAGCCTACCAAACAGCGCGCCACCTTACCGCGTGCTAACGGACCGCCCTCCGCCTTCGCGCCCGCGGGCCGTTGTTAGGTGATGCCTGAGCCGCACGTGCACGCAGCGCCGCAGACGGCCCTTGCCGCCGCGCTGCAGGCTCACGCGGCGGCGGTGGCGGCGGCGGTGGCCGACGCCTCCTCCGCTGGCAGCCACGCAGCACAGCTGCAAGCGCAGTCGCCGCTGCCGCCTGCTGACAGGTCTCATGCGGTCTCAGCAGCAAGGGACCGGGCACGCCAGACTGTAAGTGGCTCAGAGGACGCTCTGCAGTGCTTGACAATGTCTCGCATGGACTGGCCCTGGGCAGCCAACACTGTGACGCAGCACCTGGGGCTCAGGCCGCGTTAGTCCGTTCGAAGTGCATGCATTCATGAGGGGGTGGACAGTGGGCATGTGATGCCGTTTGTGGAGAATAGTAGTAGTAGTTACATGTACGTACGACACCACACCCCTTTGCCTTTGGTCCCGCACACTATGTGATGCCGCCGCCGCCGCTGCCGCCGCTGCCCGCTGGTCTGCAGGAACTGACGGCACGCTTGACTGAGCTGATGGCAGGCGACAGTGACGGCATTCCCGCAGATAGCAGGGGGCGCCGTGTGGGCGCGGCTGCACTGGAGCTGCAGGACATTCTGCAGCTGCAGCTGTCACACGCGAATGACAGGTCGCAGGCGGTGGGTCCATGATAAAGATGATACGAAGTACTTCTGAAGTAGTATGTACTGCTGTAGTTGTACGTGTACACATGAACCTCGAAGCACTTTTTATAGTATGCTTCCGAAGTATATAACACATTGTACCCATCTACTTCGAAGTATATACGCTACATGTTGAAGTACGTACAAATGAGACGGCAATGTATGGACGTGGGACTGGCTACCGCATCACCGGCTCAAACACGCTGTATGGACGCGAGACAGGCCATACGGCACTGGGGTGTGTGTGCGTGTGCCACCATGTGTGCCACCCTGTGCACAATGTGCCTCTACCATCGGACATGTCCACAGTCTCACTCAGCCGCGCTCGAACGCACGTCTTCCTCTCCCCTCTCCTCCCTGTACTGCTCGTCCAAAAAATCGAGCGGGTGGTCCCACTGCTTTGCCGGTGACGTGCAAACAATCTTGTGCCCACGGCTTCGTTGGCGACTGTCCTCTGGCGCCTCACAGCAATGAGCAGCCGCCCGGGCTCGCCACAACCACGGCAGCAGTGGATGCGGCAGTGACGGTGGCGCATCACCCTGAGTGCGCCCTGACGGCAGCTGAAGTTGCACTTCATACTTGCAGTTGGGGCTGAGAATCAAAGGGCAGTTGCCAATGCCCGGGCTCGCCAGGATTATGGCGCCACCCCAATGCTCCCACCGCTTTGCTGGCGACTCTGCCTAGCACCACACATCAATGAGCAGCCGGGCGCCTAAAGCCAACGTTCAGACTCTGTTGAAGTTCAAGTTGAACTCGCAACTTGCTGGTGACTCTCCTCTTGCGCCGCAGATTAACGACCAGCTGCCCGGGCTCGCCGCGACCGTGGCGGCGGCTGACCCAGCAGCAGCAGGGACGCGTCACCCTGAGGGCGCCGTGACGGCGGCGGTGAGCACACAGGCTGAGAAGCTGGCCGCAGCGATTGCGGCCGCTACCGCAGCACGGGAGACACTGGCGCGGGTGAGAGTGAGGACAAATTGAAGTTGCTGCGTGCAGGTGGTGGCTGGGTCAGATTGGTCCCGGTCCAGGCACGCTAGCAGGTGCTGCGGCCGCTGAGCAATACCAGGCGTAGGGGAGTCTTGGCGCAGATGCTGTCGTATGCACAGCTTCACACTGGCTGGTACTTTGAGAACTGATAGTACACAGGCAAGTAACTGTTGTCGTAGCATCAGATCTTGTTGTACACAGTAAGTATCCACCCGGTCATGTTAGCTGCTTCATCAGAATAACCAAGACCCACAGTCTATGGCATGCGGCCAATGTAAGCTACTTTGTACCTGGTCATCACAGGCAACACAACAAGAAGTTATCACTCCTAGTGGAGTAGCTAACATGGTCAAGCCTTGCAGTAACACGCCTAGCAGTTGGTCAGTCCATGTGGCAGATGATTAGGCCTTGCAGTACAGCTCAACCCCTCCATGCTTCCTACTCGCCATGTCCATGGCACGCTGCAGGCCCAGGAACTGCTGGAGGCGCAAGCTCGCGCGGTGGCTGCGGACAGGGCGCACCGCAGGCGGCTGGTAAGCCTAACTACTTGAAGTACAAGTATGTATACATATTAGTCATAGAGACGTGAGGGCATGTTACAAGTACCTTTTGTCCTGTGGATGCTGGCACGCTATGCCTCAGCAGCACGCTTTGGTGCTGCCCGCCTGAGCTGATGCTGCATGCGCGCAGGAGCAACGCGGATGTGTGCGCGCAGTGTATAGCCTTATAGAGGAGTTTGTAGTGATGGGTCACAGCGTATAAAATTCCATTATACGCCGTACGACGTATGCAAATGCGGCATATGACATGTTTATGTAAACGTATCCACACAGCAAATACGCCGTTTCTCGCGATTTTGGGCATATAAATACGCCATATTTGTACGAAGTATAACATATAAAATACGTTCTAAGCCCTGACCCATCACTAGGAGTTTGCGAAGCCGCGGTTCCTAGTGTGCCATGTCGCGCTTGCATCCCTACGGGCGAACGTGGCTTCGCGTCCGTGCCAAACTTCCCGCCTGCCCGGCTGGCGCGCCACCCCCCTCTCCTTGGTTGCAGTCATGATGTACAGGCTTCCAAAACCGAAATGCGGGCACACCGCACCGCACCGCACCGCAGAGGGAAACCAAAAAAGTGTGCATGGCTGGTTGTACTGGTTATGACGCCGAGTCATGTTCGTATCATCCCCTCCGCTGCGCGCTGTCAGGAGCTCGAGGCTGTGCTACAGCCGGCCGCCGCACAGGATGCCACTGCGGTGGCTAAGGAGCTGCAGGAGCTGCTCACGCAGGAGCTAGCGCAGCTGCGGGACGTTGCCGCCACGGTAAGGCAGAACTTGAAGTTTTAAAAGATGTGGATGAGAATCACTCACAGTGCAGCGTTGCAGTCAATGCTGCGCGGGCCTGCGGCGAGTGTGCATGCCTACCGCCAGTGCTGGCTCACAAGCAGTGCAGCTCGGCTGTTGATGCTTCCCCTCCCCCCCGCTACTTCAAGTCTTTAAGTAGTCACTACTTCTGAATCAGTCTTGAAGTAGTCACTACTTCCGGTCTTGAAGTAGTCACTACTTCCAGTCTTGAAGTAGTCACTACTTCCAGTCTTGAAGTAGTCACTACTTCCAGTCTT
>JAULBY010045054.1:0-12748 GCA_032358315.1 Ophiocytium majus
AAGCACCAGACAGCCCCCACACCTACACGCGCCGGTCAGTGTCCTTGAGGGCTAGGGATGATTCAGAGTACAATTACACTGTACCAACAGGGCTTACTTGTGTGCTTCCCAAAGTAACATGCCTTCACGGCGGCATTGCCCCGGCAGAGCACGCTAGTCGCCCAGGGCGAAAAGGTGCCGTTTATTTATTTGCTGGGGACCAACAACCTGCGCCGGGAGCTGCACTGCCACACACACAAAGTGGGTGTGCGTGCAGTACCGTGTTGCAACCGTGATGGGTGACGGCGTGCCACGCACTTCGAAGGATGTTGTACGTTGTGCAAGGTACGACATCAAGCCGTATTTCTACACCAAACAAGCTGTATATTTCGAAGTACACGAAAACTCATCTAGGAGCGATATACCTACCTATGTATACACGGCATATAACACCTTCACTGTGCAAAATATGACGCACCAAGCCGGTATTTCTACACCAAACAAGCTGTATACTTCGAAGTACATGTGCGGCACATAACACCTTCACGTGTACGTTTGTTGCCAACCCTATTGGGGCGAGCGCACTCGCACCAGGCGCCCTGCGGCTGGCAGGAAGCAGCCCGCTACGCGCTGGTGCTGTAGAACGGTAGTGAGGTAAGTAGTGATGGGTCACAGCATATAACGTATTTTATACATTACACAAAATGCGGCGTATTCCTACGTATTTCTATGCCCAAAGACGCGATATACAGCGCATTTGCCGTATACATACGTTCATCTGCATACGTTATACGGCGTATTTACACACGTTGTACGGCGCATAATGCATATATTATACGCTATGACCCATCACTAGAAGTCATCAATACCCCGCACTGCCAGGTCACAGCGGGCCTTGCCAGCCCGGCATACTGCCTCGTGAATTCCTCTCCCAAGTCCCCCCCCCCACACACACCAACTGCTGCTTTTCCTGGTCGTCAATGCCTCTGCCATCTGACACCCTCACCCCACCCCGCCCCACGCCTCCTTTTGTGCGTGCGCGTCGGCGGATGCAGGGACCGTGCGCCCCTACTGTACTCGCTGTCCAAGTGCGTGGTGGCGGCGCGCGCAAACGACCTGCAGGTGTGACATAACCCCGCTGTTTGGCCTCCAAAGTTGTACCCAATGCAGCTATAGAAGCTGACGATCGCCATGGGCTTGGGGGACAACAGGATTCAGAATGAATGTTCAGCTTCACGCTTAGGCTTCAGCCAAAATTATACATGCGCGTGAACAACCTGCAGGTGTGGTGTGGTATATCCCGCCCTGTGCCTTAAAAAAAGTGGTCCGAAAGTTGTGAAAAAGGCAGCTATGGCAGCTTATGATGGCCATGGACTCGGGGGACAAGAGGATGAAGGCTTAACTCTTCAACACCACGCTTAGGCTTTCAACCACACGCTTAGGCTTTCAACCATCAATGTGCATGCGGGCATACGGCCTGCAGGTGTGATACTTCTGCCTTTTGCCTCGAGCCTGCATCGCCTGCTGCAGGTTGCTGGGGCGTGCGCGCATCGTTCACCCCACACACGTGTGGTAGGGTCGCCAAACGGTCGTCTTTTTGAACAACTGCCTGTAAACTGCAACGCAATTTCACCGTAAACACCTGTTGCACCAGCTTCAAACATGTTTTGTGCTCAGCAGAGAAGGCTCACATGAAACTTCAAGGCATCACAGCCTATGATTCATAGGCTGCTGTAGGCATCTGCGGTGGGTGTGGCGAAATTGCCGTTACAGCTGTGTGCAGGATTTCATTTTTTTCTTCTTTATCAACCCTACTCATGTGAGTGCGCCATCGGCAGAGGGCGCGGGGTTACCTCACTGGCACCTCATCCTCCATGGAACTTTACGGTACCAGTGCGCTGCTGTTCCCACCACCGCCGCTGCCGTGCCGCTGCCACAATTCATACTGCCAAAACAAAACGACGGCTGCTGCTGTTGCCGCCCCTGCAGCAGCTGCTGCTGCCACAGCCACTGCTGCTGCGAGTACTGCCGCTGCCACCGCTGCTGCTGCCGCCGCCCCTGCTGCTGGGCACTGCTGCTGAGCGCTGCTGCTGCTGCTGCTGCTGCTTTTCAGCAATGCTGCTGCTGCCGCCGCCGCCCCTGCTGAGCACTGCTGTTGCCGCAGACCACTGCTGCCGCTGCAACTGTGCTGGTGCACCTGCCGCCGTACTGCCGTACTGCCTGCTGCCGCTGCTGCTGGTGTTGCTGACCACTGCTGACCGCTGCTGCCGCTGTAACTGCTGCTGGGTGTAACTGCCGCTGTAACTGCCGCTCCTGCGGGTGGGACTGCCGCCGTACTGCCTGCTCCTGAGCACCGCTGACCACTGCTGCTGCTGAGCACTGCTGCTGCTGGTGTAACTGCCGCCGGAACCGCCGCTCCTGCAGATTCTGGACGGCGTGCACCTGGACCTGGAGGATGACATTGGCTTTGAGGCGGCATGCCGACAGGGCAAGGAGCTCGGCATGGACGGCAAGACCCTCATACATCCCAAGACTGTTGCCGTCGCCAACTGGTACTTTGGGCCCAGCGCGGAGGAGGTGGAGCAGTCGTACCGCATCGTGGAGGCCATGACGCAGGTATGTCGTGGCAATGAGTGCATAATTCAAGTACATACTTCAAGTACTTGAAGTAATACTTCGCTGTACATGTAAATGAGTATGTATGGTATGGGCACGTTGCTGCCAAGTGGTACTTTGGGCCAAGCGCGGAGGAGGTGGAGCAGTCGTACCGCATAGTCGAGGCCATGACGCAGGTGTGTCATGACAATCAATACACACTTCAAGAAGTTGAAGTCCTATTTCGCTGCATGTGCGCATACGTGCAGGTCAACAATGTACTTATGCTGAAGTATTGTAGGCTCATAGTACACTTGTTCTCGAACCGTTCACTTCTGCCATAACGCAGCCGCGCTCCAACCGCACTGCCCCCGCTGCTGCTGCTCAGCACTGCTTCTGCTCAGTACTGCTGCTCAGAACTGCTGGCGCTCAGCACTACTGCCGCTCTGCACTACTGCTGCTCAGCGCACTTCTTCTCAGCACTGCTGCCCGTGCCACCGCCGCCGCCCCCGCCACTGCCCCCGCTGCGCAGTCACTCGCCGCAGGGCAGGGCGCCTGCCTGCTCGACGGCAAGCTCATTGAGAACCTCCACGCGGACAACGCGCGTCGCATCATCGGGCTGCACGAGGCCATACAGGCCTTTGAAGAGGGCGCCGCAGCGCAGCTCAGCTAGCGCTGCGCTGTGTCGTGCAGCCGCAGCTGTGGCCGTGGCCGCCGCTGGCTGCTCAGCAGAGCGAGTGCTGGCTGCTCGGCAGAGTGAGTGCTAGCTGCTCAGCAGAGCGAGTGCTGGCTGCTGAGCAGCCATTGAGTCTGCTGAGCACTGGCTGCTCAGCAGACTGAGTGCTGGCTGCTCAGCAGCAGGTGTGCCTCTGTGTCAGCATGCTGCTGAGCACTGGCGCTGGACCGGCGGCAGCAGCAGTACAGCACACAGCATAGCCCCTTGGCAGGACTGTGTGCCACTGCGGCTTTGAAACGCACACCGCACGGTAGTGCGATGTGGGCGGGCGGGGACAGCAGCTGCGCGCAACACCACCGGCATAGCGCACGCAGCAGTTTTGCACAACCCATAGGTTCCCCTGTTGTTGTCACGCAGTGGATGGGCCGCCGCTTTCCATTCTGCGGTGCCTGTCAGGTGCTCAGCAGCGGCAGCGGCACCAGCAGCCAATGCCGAGCAGCAAGTGCAGTGCGGCTCAACCGCAGTAGCAGTTGCTCTGCTGAGCACTCCCCGGCACTGCCCCGTACACCAGCATACTTCAAGTACTTCCACTACTTGAAGTATATTGTGTGCAGCTGTGTGTATCCGCCACGTTTGCCTGGCCATAGCTGCGGCCGCCTGTTTGGGGCGCTGCTTTTTGGAGGCCTGCTGCAGAACGGCGCACGCACAACTGCAGTTGCGGCTGCTGTGGCTGGGTGACGCTCCTTGTGTAACATGGTGCCATTTGTGTGAGTGTCGCTACTGCGGTGGCGCGAGTGAGTGAGTGGCAGGCTCGATTTTTTGTGTGTGCATGTTGTTTCTTGTGTGCATTCCTTGCCCTACATGCATCATCGACGTGGGCAAGTGGTGAGTGCGCGTGGTTGTGCTATATATATATATGTGTGTGTGCTTGCACCTGCATGAACAAAGGCAACCAAAATTTTAAAAGGGGATGTCAAAAGAGGCACAGTCTGCGCCACTCGACAGATGCGTTGCGGGACTGCCGCCATGAGATGCATTGGCGCAGGCGCGACACACGAGCGTGGTCTAAGCCATGCGTCAGTGCTAGCGCTCCGCTGCCGGCTGGGTTGGGTCACAGCCAATGCACCATTCGGCGCGTGGCGGGTACCCGCCGCCATGGTGATTGCGCTGGTGCGGAACATCAACTTTAACTTCAACACCTGCGCGCGGCGCGCGCATTTGCTGCCCAGTCAAGTGGGGTCGGGCGCGCACAAATGCGTTGTGGTTGGGCTGGCGGGGCGTGCCCGGGATGGTGCGCCTCCGCGGTAGCTACGGCTCGATTGGAGAGCCGCAGCTGCCGCTGGGCGCGGGAGCGGCGGATGCTGGAGCCTTGGAGAGGTGAGCAAACTCCCTTCGCTTGTGAGACAGCAGATCCAGAGTTGTGTGAAAAATAGCTTGCTTGCAGGCCCTCACCAGGGAGCTTGGGCTGAGTGGCTGCCAGGCATGTTGCCGGACGCCCCGCCAGTGCGCGCTACCCTGAAGTCACCTGCGAAGCACCCTGGAAGGCAGCGCCGGCAAGTGATTGGTTTCCTGCTCAGTGTCGGGAACAAGTGAACAAACAACACACGAGCGAACACAGGCAGGGCACGCAAGGGACTTCGCACAGGCCGGCAGTGCCCCTGGCTGACTGACTGACTGTACCGTCAGCAGCTGATGCCTGCTTCGCAGCAGATTGTGACGCGGTGATATGGCTGCTTGCGGGCAGACTTGGCCCCCCTTCCTCTCGTTGTCGCCTGCAGAAATGCGGCGCTTAACTGGCAAGTCTGGGTTTTGCCCTAGTGGCGGCCCAAGATGCCGTCTTGTGCGCTCCCTCCTGCCGCATTTCGACCTGCAATAGCGCCACGTGCATGGCACGGGCCTCCATATCCACACACCACATGGCGCACACAGGACGCGGCACCTCGCGCGATGTGCCACCACCAGCATCGGCGGTAGCTACCAACAGCTCACCAAGCCGCGCCCCGCGCCGCCAACGCTCCCTGCGCATATCAGGAGCACCCCAGCCACGATGCCACGTACCCATCCCCCCCCCCCCCCCCCATGCCAATGGCAACTCTCACCCCTGCTTGCTCATGCAACGCCGTGCAGGTCGCTGCCCCGGGAGGGCACCCCCCCCCTACGCCTGGCGCGAACCGCCGCCACGGTGCTGGCGGTGCTGTCCGCGTGGGTGGCTCTCTCTGGGCTGTACCGCGCCGCCACAGATGCACCCGCCGCTCCCACACAGCTGAAGACCCTGGCGGGAGGGCCGCCGCCGCAGCAGCAGCAGTGGCGGCAGCGGATGGGCGTTTCTGGCTCTGCTGCTCAGCAGATGGTTGGCACGAGCGCGGTGCTGCCGGCGTCCGCGCGTCCGCTGGCGTCCTCCCAGGGCTGGTACGTGTTTTTTGTTTGTACTTCAAGTATTATATACTTGAAGTGTGCACTCATGTACGTACATACATACATACATGTTTTGTGTCTATGTGTACATAAGACTGCGTTTTTCAGCGCGGCGCTGCCGGCGTCCGCGCGCCCGCTGGCGCCGTCCCAGGGCTCGTACGTGTTTTTGGCTTCTACGTCAAGTATTATACACTCGAAGTATGTAATCATGTGTACATGTACATATACATACGGACATGTTTTGTGTCCATGTGTGTATACAACTGCGTACTTCAGGTATATATACATGAAGTATTACTACTAGTAGTGTATACCTCCTTCGAAGTGTGTGTCATGATATGTGCACAAGCACGAAGTATGCAATTCAGATGCTATGTGTCGTGTGGCGGGGGAACCTACAAGGGGAGGCTGCCGCTGCTAAGCGCGCTATAACATTAGGCTTGTGCCTCAATGGTGCTGCCTTGCTGTGTCGCATGAGCGCCCGTGCAACCAGGCTACGCCTTGATGGGTAGCCGCAGGACAAGGTGTAAGTCGCCAGCACGCCAGGGCTATCACTGTGTAGTTCTATATGCACTTGTGGGCGTGCAAGAGCCCATGTCATGTATGCCAGCACGGCCACTGGGTGCCAAGGCAAATGCATGGCAAACTATGTGTACGAAAAAGAATGGGCTAGCGGGTGCCAGCAGGCTACCTAGGGCTCGACCTGCCAGGGCAGGTCGGTAGTATGTACACACTCGCCACTACTGCCGCTGGCAGCGCCGGTCACATGCAAAGTGTGCATACAGACAGAAGTGCAAGGCAAGGCGCTCCTGCCTGCGTGCCACTACCACATTCGTGGAGATTCCTGAGAACTGTAGTACACTTCTACAGGCACTTCTTGAAGTACATACTTCAACTGTAGCACCGGAATACTACGAAATATGTACTTGTAGCAGTGGTATAGTTTACGGGTAGCTATTCACGGACACGGTGCGCGCCAGGGCGGCGGCAAAGGCTGCTGCTGAGCAGGAGGCCGCTGCTGCTCAGCGGAAAAGCGGCTGCCGCCGCCACCGCCGGCACCACGTGCACCGTAGAAGCTGTCACTGCTGCTACTGCTTCTGGCGCTTTCGCCCCCTGTGCATCGCGTTGCACCCCTGGGGGCAACCACCGCTGCTGCTGCTGCTGCTGCTGCCGGCACCGGGGCTGCCAGCTGCTGATGTGCACACTCGTTTTTATCTGTCGCCGCGCGCTGGGCGGCCAACGCCGACTACCGCGAATACTCCTCCAAGTCCAGCGCCCCTCTAACTTACCACTGTACCAGGTATTACATACCCTTTCAAGTACTTGCATGTGCGCATCAATATGGAAAAACTGTGGCTTCGCAATCATATGACAATCGTTAACAGCCCCGTTCTCTCTGTCGCCCGCACAGGTAAGTGCGCGTGTCCAACGGCGAATACTCCTCCCAGTCCCGCGCCCTCTACAACTTTGACCTCCTAGCTTAAATCCCTTTTTACGTATACTTTTATGTGCGCAATCAACATGCCTCTGAAGTACTTCAGAAGTACTAATAATATGTACCACACGGTACATGCCCATTTTCTCTGCCGCGCCGCGCAGGTATGTCTGCGCATCCAACGCGAACTACGGCCAGTACGCCTCCAGATTGCGCGCCCTCTATAACTGTAACCTCCTAGCTGACATCCCTTCTCAAGTGTACTTTCATGTGCGCAATGAGCATACTAACAACATGGTACACACCCATTCTTCTCTGTCGCGCCCCACAGGTACGTCCGCGCTCGGACTACGGCAAATTCCTGCAAGTCTGGCGCCCTTTAACTTGCATACCCTTACAGTACTTTCATGTGCACATCAACAAGGTAGACTACGAAGACTACGACTTCACATCCTACTACCACTGTTCGTATACATTCTTTGCCCTGCAGCTGCCAAGTGCCATGGCCACCAGTGAGCGTGCTGGCATACATGTCATGGGCTCTTGCACGCCCCCAAGTGCAAATAAATAAAACTACTACCACTACAGAAGTGTGACAATTGTAAAAAATCTTATTGTCTCTGTCGCGCCCCACAGGTACGTCCGCGCGTCCAACGCCGACTACGGCGAGTACTCCTCCAAATCCCGCGCCCTCTACAACTTCGACCTGCTGGCGGAGCCCTACAAGGTCACGCGCTTCGACATTGTCACCCTCGTGGCCCCCACCTCCCTCCCCGCCACCGACGCCGGCGCGGACACTCTCATGAAGACTGCCGCAGCCGCCGCGGGCCTGGCAAACGCAGGTGCGGCGCCTGATGCGGTCGCAGCGGCGCGGCGCGCAGCGCGGGCGTCGTGGCAGGCTGGGCAGTCCACCTTTGTGTGGTCGCTTTCGCGGCTGGACGCGGTGAGTGCTGCTCAGCGGCACGGCGTGCGTGTTTGTGGCACCGGTGCTTGGGCGAGGCCGCCGCTGCGCTGAAGCGAGGTGGCGCCGTGCTGTAAGCGGCTACTGCACTTGATAGGTAGTACTTCAAAAGTACTGTTGAAGTAACGTGGCAGGCCGGGCAGTCCACCTTTGTGTGGTCGCTTTCACGGCTTGACGCGGTGAGTGCTGCTCAGCAGCACGTTGTGCGTGTTTGCGGTACGGTGTTGGGCCTGGCCGGCCTCTGCTGAAGGGCATAACGCTCTGCAGGGTTGTACTGGTAATAGTACTTCTAGGTTGTACTTTTAAAGTACCGGTACTACAGTAGAGATATGTACACTAGTTGTGGCTGTAGTGGGCAGTCCACGCTTGTGTGGGCGCTGCCGCGACTGGACGCGGTGAGTGCAGCTCATCAACACGGTGTGTATGTGTGATTTTAGTGTTGTAGTGCCGTGTTTGGCCTGGCTGCGCTGCACAGCGTCTTGCAGGTGCATTGCACTTCTACTAGTTCCATTTACTTGCACTTGGGGTGCGCAAGAGCCGCAGCTTCTAGTAGTACTCGGAAGTTGTATGTACAGTGGTATGTGGCTCTACTATGCTTTGAAGTACACAAGGACACCTCATGTGCAGGTGCAGGTACGGTACGTGTGAGCACACCCCAACATCACAGCTGCTCCAGCTCTGAATTGCCACTCACTGAGGGCGCTCCGTTCCCCCGCCCCCTTCCCCCGCCCCCCTCCCCCCCCCCCTCCCCCTCCCCACCCCTCCTTCCTGCACAACAGGACGGCACCCCAGTGGAGGAGGTGGTATCCGGAGCGACAGGCCTGTATACTGAGGTTCAGCTCATGCACCCCGGCAGCTCTTTTCTGCTCAGCGTTGAGGAGCGTGATGCTGCCACGGGCAAGCGCGTCGCGGGGCTCACCGCGACAGTCGTGTGCCGATACGTGCGCCGCGAGCTGCGCGCCCTCACCCAGGTACGCGGTTGAGTAATACCTGAGTAGCACCTTATTGTTGCTAGGTACCTGAGTGGTACCCGGGTCTGCACATGCCTGCGCCGCGAGCTGCGCGCCCTCACCCAGGTACGCGCAGCCACACCTGAGTAGTACCTGGGTACTTGTTCCTGGGTACTTGCTCCTGGGTACCTGCGTAAGTAGTACGGTATACCTGGGTCTGCGCATGCCACCCTGCGCTCCTCACCCAGGTACACCTGAGTAATGCCTGGGTTGTTCCTGGGTACGGTGCCTGAGTAGTACCTGGGTCTGCACATGCTTGCGGCGCGAGCTGCGCTCCCTCATCCAGGTGCGCAATCACCTGGGTACCTGGGTAGTACCTGAGCAGAACCTGGGTACTACCTGGGTCGCGTGCACATGCATGCGCCGCGAGCTGCTCCCTCACACAGGTTCATGATTACCTTAGTACCGCGGTGGCGCGCGTGCCACAGCCCTGCCTGCCGATATCAAAAGCTACGTGCGACAGGGAGCGTCCCCCAGCACTGCCTTGCCCACCGCATGCATCACTTAGTGCCAGCAAAACATACTGCTACTTTCCCACACTTGCACATTCTGCCCGGGCGTCGCGCTTCGTCTGCAGGACCGCCACTGCTCTGTGAACGCGAAGGGTGGCGGTGCTGCAGTGACTTATTCTTCTCTAGTGATGGCTCATGGCATACAAGTTATGATATAACGTATTTTATATTTCGAAGTACTTCTGAAGTATGTATATTAGTCATAGAGACATGGGGGGAGTGTGCGCACCGGTATACACTACTGGGTAATAAGTCGGGCGGGTAGGGCGCGCTCAGCAGCGAGATGTGCTTGTACGCGTCGACGGCGGGCGCAGCGCCAGGTGCCACCGCCGGTATTGTGGAGGGCCGGTCCTCGATGACCAGGTCCAATATGCTGCGCTGGAGCACAACTGACAGCTTCTGTCGAAGTACTACTGTAGTATGAATACTTCTGAAGTATGTTGTACAAAATATGGCGCATTTCTACGTATTTATACGACAAAGAAAAAGAAGGCATGCACCGTATTTGCCGCACAAGTACGTTCATGTCAATACGTCACACGCGGTGCATTACATACTTCGAAATATGTTGTACGGCGTAGGATGCAACGTTACACGCTGTGACCCATCACTACTCGTCTCGCATTCGCACATTCCGCCCGGGCGCCGCCCTGCTCCCGTGCTCACAGGAGGACCGTGGCCGCTTGGCACAAAACATGTTTTGCTACGTATTTCTACACAAAAAAAGCGGTATACGCGGTATTCGCCGCATGCGTACGTCCATTTGAATACGTGCGCCGTCTAGCACATCATAATAATATGGCGCTATTGCAAATTTGAACACTTGAAGGTACGTAATACTTGAACTACGCCGTATTTACAAAGTCTACATCTTGCGGCGTATAATGCGAAGTTTACGCGCTGTGACCCATCACCACTCCCGCCCATTCCCCCGTGGGCGTCGCCGTGCTCCTGACCACAGGAGGACCGTGACCGCTTCATGGACGCCATGGCGGTGGTATACACTCTAAACGACACTGCTGGGCAGGCCGCGTACGGCACCAACTTCATGTCCTCGGAACGCGCCACGGGCGTGCACAGCTCCACCAACTTCTGCTTCCACGGCGGCCTCCAGTTCCTGACCACGCACTGGGCCTTCAACACGGTGTTTGAGCGCTCGCTGCAGGTGCGCGCGCCGCCGCTGAGCACCGCCGCCGCCGCCCATGCACGCCTGCTGCTGCCGCTGCTGCTCCTGCCGCGGCTTCTGCTGCTGCCGTTGCTGCTGCTGTTCCTGCAGCTGCAGCTGCCGATGCGGTTGCAGCCGCTGCTGCTGCCACTGCCGCCGCTGCTGCTGCCGCTGCCTCTACCGCCGCTGGTGCTGCTGTTCCTGCTGCCGCTGCTGCAGCGGCGGCCCTCACATGCGGCTGGCCTCTGCCTCTGGCTTTGCCCATGCCTGTCAGGCCATGCAGGACCATATGACAGAACAATGCGTGCAGCGTCACCCCTCGTCAGTGCATGCTTGTCTGTCCTGCCGACCACTAACTTCAACTTCACTGGTCCACAAACTTCAACTTGAAGTCCATTGACCCGCGCACGTGGCGCCGCACCACTCCCCATGCCAGGCCGCCACTGCATCGCCTGCAACTACGAGCGCACCGCCACTGCATCGCCTGCAACTATGAGCGCACCGCCACCACACCCACCCATCACCGCACGCCGCGCTGACGCATCCCCCACACCCTCCAACTTCAACTCTGCTGTGCTTGTCCAACTTCAACTGCCAAACTTCAACTTGAAGTCCGTGGACCCGCGCGTGGCGCTGCACTACTGGGACTTCACGTGGGAGTCGGATACCATGGGCGACAAGTGGTACCTCGCGAATGTGAGTACCTGCCCTCCCCCCCTCCAGAGTCTAGACACACATGCCGCAACATTGACTGTAGCTAGTGATGGGTTGGAGCCTATCACGCATGTTGTGGTTTAGAACAAGTTGCGCGCGCACTTTGATGTACTTTTGCGCCCCAAAATGCGATACGGCGTGTATGAGGCGTAAGTGTGTTTAAATGTGAGTGCGCTATACCCTGTGTTTACACACTCAAGTAAGTACGTTACATGTGTTGCATGTGCAACGTTGACCATAGCTGACAGCGCAAAACACTGTGGGGGGCACGGTAGTTCTCCACGCATCGCGCTGCAGCACGCGCTTTTATCAAACTCCGCTCAGGGCGCGGAAAGCCCTTTGCACATGGTGCGCGACTGACCAGAAAAAGGATGATCAGGCATGCTGTTGCTAGCGAACAAGCTGGCAATGCTCAGCACCGCGTACTCTAAAGGAAGCCTGGCGCGTTGCCAGAGCACTACTCTGACGGATCACACCCCCATGTCCAAGGTAGCACGCACTATACTGAAGTGTAGATACAGCTCACTCGCGATTTATTTCTTTAGTGCGGGGTAGTGTCAACCCTTGTCGCACCGCGTACTGAAGTGAGACCCGCACTAAACCAAGTAACGATTTCCGTATCATTAACATAGTAGTCATGCAGTCAGTGACAGGCGTCTGGACCCCGCACCTAACCGCATATCACACTACATCAAAGCGCACTGAGTGCGCCATAGCTGACAGCACCAAAAATGTGGGGGGTACGTTACTTCAACGCGCACCTACTAAATCACTACAGCTTCAGCTCCGGCTGACTGCCTTGGACCACGGCGGTACTGCTACCACCGGCGGAACGACACAGCAACAGTGCGCCCCCGCCCCGCACACTGCAACACCACATTCAGAGCCGCTTGCGCGGGTCAGCCCGCATGCTCTTGCGGCTGCTGACCTCACCCGTTTCCCCCCTAGAAAGTTAGCGGCTGCGTGTGTGTCCGCTAACGCCAATATGTGAGTACAGTGCACTCGCAACCAGGTGTGGGGCACTGTCACCCCCCGGTACCCCGCACTAGAAGCAAGACCCGCACTTAATCAAATGGGGCACTGTGTATTGCTGATGCAGAATCATGTGGTCTGCGACAGGTCTCTGGACCCCGCGCTACACCTCATACCGCACCAAACCAAAGCGCACTAAATCGCGAGCGCACTAGCCCGGAGTTGTGGTTACACTTCAGAGAGAGATGAAAGTGGGTGGGGATTTCCCACCCTCCTTAAGGCCCCTATTGGGGGTGGCCAAAATGCCACCATTT
>JAULBY010045065.1:0-12748 GCA_032358315.1 Ophiocytium majus
TGTGGTATAGCAAGTCGGCCCTGGGCTAATCGGATGGTGATCCACCCTTTTGGCTCAGTGGTCGGCCTGTTACCACACCGCGTGGTGGTGTGTGCGGAAATAGTGCGAGTAGGCGAGCTCCCACAGTGTGCCAAGCGATAGAGAAGGAAACCTCACCCCATGCAGTTCCTTTTGGGGGGCGCATCGCAGCTGTGAGCGCGCAATGACAATGAAGGCACTGTGCATGCGGATATCTTGGCTGCGTGTGTGTGCGGCGGCGCCCTGTAGCCGCATGGACGTGTGTTGCGGCGTGTGCTGCCTGCAGTAGACCGGATGAATGAATGCACATGCTACCTTTTGCCAGTGGGGTGACACGAGCACGCCGTGCGGTGCGCCACTTGGCAGGTGTGCATTGGACAGGACCTGCTGTGTGCGTTCACAGATCTGGCGTCACACGGCGAAGTCCACAATCTGCGCCATTCTCGCCAGGCTTAAACCTTTTGCGCCCGCCACTCCCTACAGTACTACACTACACACTTGCACAGTGCTTGTGTGTGTATGCAGCAGTTGCACCATGTATATTTTATAAAACAACAAATTGCATGGCACTGGTACCGGTCAGCGTGGTCACGCCTATGACCATGCTGTTATGTGGGGCACCGCCACCCGCCCGGCCTTCCCGTGCACACACCCTTCCGTGCACATGGCACTGCTACCAGCAGTTGCATTGACATTCGCTCTGACGGTACCATCACGTCGATGGCCCATCCCGCAGTCACAACACACCTCCCTATTTTTGCCCCCTGCCCGCCGCCCCACATGGGCCTACACATCGCCAATACACATCGTGTCGCCCCCCCCTCCCCCTCTCCCCTCCGCCCGACCCCCATATCTCGTTCTTGCTGTTCAATCTCACCATACCGCACATGGCGTCGCGCGCCTGCGTGCATGTTTGCTGCTCGCACTCGCCCGGCCCCGCATGCGTGCCCCCACTAGCTTAGGCCTGCAGGGCCGACACGGCCACGCACCCGAACAAGGGGCGCCGGTCATCGTCTGACCCGTAGCAGCTACTAGCGTTGCACTTGCAGAGTGCGCGCACATGGTGCCGTGCACAGTTTCTCTTGCAAGTAGTGCATCCGACAGCCTACACGTGCGACTTCAACACCACCGCGCGCGCGCCGCGCGCACATTCCCGGGACTCCTACCTGACCACTGGCTAACGGTGCACCACCCGGCAGGGCCTGGCCACCACAGCAACACAAATGAAACGCATGCCGCCGGCGCAGCAAAAACTGCGGTGTGCAAGCTTCAAGTGGGCATGCAACAATGCATCGCCAGGGCACGCAAGAGTGGCCTGTCTTACCCCTGTGGCACCTGGCCCTGGGGTGGGCATGCCAGTCCACTAACCACATCGCAAAGGGGGATGCATGCATGGGAGCGGAGCATGGCACGCAACAATTGCTTAAACGGATGGCACACAAAACTCCATTGATGGGGCACCTAGTACAGTTGTGAACCCAGCCGCGAAGGCAGCTGCAGGGGCAGCCCAGGTCATGCATATGCACATGTGTCCAGCTAGTCTTGGGCGTAACGGTTATCGAAACCCTGCTCCACCACGTGCTTGCAGACCTCAGATGTCCAAGGGCACCCCTGCCTAACTGCCGCCACCGCCGCCTCTACGCGGTACTTCTGTTGCACCAACGCATGCAAGTTATTGGGCCACTCCGCTCCCTGCGCCCTCAGCCATATGACGAGCTCTGGGGAGTTGTAGCATGCGGCAATGCATGCAGCCAATATGTTGGTGACACCCTGCTGTCTCCAGTCGCCACCGCCGTGCTCCCTGATCCACTGCATCTGCGCTGGCGTGATGTTCCAGGGACCGTCGCTGCCAGTGCCCTCCAGGCTGCAGTGGCACAGCACGTCGGCATCAAACTCGCAGCCCTGCTGCGCCAGCCACCGCAGCGCCTTTATGTGTCCCGTGCTAGCCGCCAGCTCCATGGCCCTAAGCGTGGCGTCATGCGACTGCGCACGCAGCCACCGCAGCACGTTCAGTTTGCCGTTCTGAGCAGCATCCATCATTGTCAATTGGCTAAGTGCTGCAAAGGTTGCGTGCAGCAGCTGCTGCACTTGTGC
The DNA here is from genome assembly GCA_032358315.1 of Ophiocytium majus. Lineage (NCBI taxonomy): Eukaryota > Xanthophyceae > Mischococcales > Ophiocytiaceae > Ophiocytium > Ophiocytium majus. Next base: position 2,113 of record JAULBY010045065.1, read on the forward strand.
CAAATGCCCGCTGGAACATGCAATGCATTGCCATTAATCAAATTTGATTGCATGTACGATGTGTACCAACCAATGGCAGCTGCGTGCTCTTAACAGCTAGCGACACACACTATGGCATGCGCTAGCATGCATTTCGGAGCAAGAAACCTGTGGCGGGCAAGCTTTCAAGTGCGCATGCAACAATCACACTTCAAAAAGTGGCCGCATTCTTCGACGGGTGCCCATGCATGGGCATGCCAGTGCACTAGCTAGCCATTTTGCCGTTGGCAAGTCACGATGCACGCATGGAAGCGGAGAATGGCGCACAGCAAAGGCACAAAACTCCATTGATGCGGCACCTACTGGCGAACCTAGTCGCACGGGCAGGTGCAGGGGCAGCCTAGGTCATGCAGTGTGTCCAGCTCATCACAGTAACCGCGCTCTAGCGCGTACGTGCAGACCTCAGATGTCCATTGCCCCCAAGGGCACCCCTGCGCAACTGCCGCAACTGCCATCTCTACGCGGCACTTCTGTTGCACCAACGCATGCAAGTTATCGGGCCACTCTGCTCCCTGCGCCCTCAGCCAGGTGATGAGGTCTGCGGAGTTGTAGCATACGGCAATGCATGCAGCCAGCATGTTGGTGGTACCCTGCTGACTCCAGTCGCCACCGCCGCGCTCCCTGATCCACTGCAACTGTGCTGGCGTGATGACCCCCGGGAGACTGCCCTCCAGGCTGCAGCGGCACAGCACGTCGGCATCAAACTCGCAGCCCTGCTCCTCCAGCCACCGCAGCGCCTTGATGTGTCCCCAGCTAGCCGCCAGCTCCATGGCCCTAGGCGTGACGTCGTGCGACTGCGCACGCAGCCACCGCAGCACCTTCATTTTGCCGTTCTGAGCAGCAGCATGCATCATTGTCACTGCAAAGGTCGCGTGCGGCAGTTCCTCCACCACGTACGAGCGCACCGGCTCCGCCAGGCGCCCGCCGTCTTGCGCATCGGCATCCGTCACCTGCTCCAGCTGCCCAAACAGGCCCAGGCCGCGCAGCGGGTCGAGCAGGAACTGCAGCGACAGCAGCTGCCCCGAGTATGCGGCACAATTGCACAGGGCATTGGCACACGCAAACGGCCAGTCAAGGCCTGTGTGGGCGCGCTGCCGCGACACCTACACCAGACCCGGGCCCGCATAGCCGGCTCTGACCAGCGCAAGCGCAGTCGAGACCCACACCTCGATGGACACCTGGTGCCGGCGCACCACTCCCTCCCTGCAGAGCTTCTCCAGCCAGGCCACGTCACAGGTGCCCGCGGCGCCGTCCAGTATGCTCGCGCCGTCCGCGGGTTTCCACAGCCCCTTGAGGTGCTGCAGCACGCCCCAGGAGCCTGTGCCGCCCTCGTCGCACCAATAAAGCCCACGGTCGAAACCTTCGGCGTCGAGCTCTTGCAGGGCGGTAGCTAGGCCGTGGGCCTTGGCGGCGGCTGCTAGTGCTGGCGACTGTAGCAAACGCCCGTGAACGTTACGCTGAGGGCGGCCCCGATGTGGGGCTGCCTGCGCTGAATTTATGCAGCACGCAGAAGCCTGCTCGTGGGAGCAATGAAGAGCCACTCGTTGTCGGGGGCGAAGCTCAGCACCTTGGTCAGCAGCTCCAGGCTGCTGAGCACCTGCTCCCGTGCAGATGGGCCGCCGAGCGTGCGACGCCGCTGCGCGGGAGGGGCAGCAACACCAGCAATGCCATTCTGCTGTAGGTGCTGTTGAAGTGCTGCCCCCACAGCCTCCAGCCTCAGCATCAGCTGCTCCAGCCCAAACGCCACAATGGTCGTACCGGGGATGGAAGGCACAAGGTTGGCGGCCTGCAGCAGGTGCCACATGGCGGTGCGCTCCGCACTGGTGGCGAGCAGATCGGCGGCAGCTGCTTAAACAACTGTCGAGCACACAAGAACAGCAGTGGTGGCAGCAGGCACGACAAGGAGGTCACGGATCAGCTTGAGCCACTGCACCAGCAGTTATCGCCGTCTTCGCAGGGCTGAACAGCATTGCAGCTGTGTTTCACGGGCTGCTGGCAACGGCGTCATATGGCAGCACCACCGTGCCAAGTGATCACAAGGTACTCGTTCCACAGGCTTGTAATACAGTCAGCACCAGCTGCTCGCACACCGAGCCTGCTGCGGTGCACACAACGCCGGCTTTCGCCGCCACCACACGGGCAGAGGCCCGACCATCACACGGGCGGCGCAGCAGCATCCTTTCCTCTTACCTTCGTCCGTTGCTGTGGCCAGATTGAACTTGGGCTGGAGCCAGGGCCTGGCCTGCAGCAGCAGCTCAAACCAGGACTCAACAAAGGTGACGACATCGTGCCTCGCCCCCGCCATCGCCGATCAGCTGCCCAGGAGGTCGCCAAGGCCTTGGCACGCCGGCGCCGTGAATGCAGGGCGGAGAGACCGGCGAGAGAGATCGAAGCTCAGAAATCTTTGTCTGCTGCTGGGCTGCCGCGTCCCGGTGGTGCCAGGCGTCTCGAACTTCGGGTGGATGCGCGAGCGGCGGAGGCTAACACACGCACAGGCCAGCCGCAGGCCTAGGGCTGCTGTGCTGTTTGCTGTTTGTTCACCTCTCGCTTAGAAGCTGATCATAATGCGAATGACGCCGTGTTCGGGTGCTCAGCAAAGGCGCCCGCCCCGGGAGGGAGGGGGGGGGGGCGCCCCCCCCCCCTCTGATCCTTTGCTCCCATCGGACAACAATGCCTCACGGTGGGCCTTGATGAAATTTGAATTGTCGACGAACACCCTGCAGGCCAGGCTGGTAGGTCGCACTTGTATATGGAGTCCCGCTTAGGGCTTAGGGCGCCACGGACAGCCCTGTGCACATGTGTGGCTGCACCTACCTCCCTGTCCAATACACCCCGCAGCAGTCCAGCACACACATTTTTCGTTTGGCTGCCGCACACGTGTGTAGGCATTTACCTGGGTTGTTGCACGCCATTCCATTGCAGTCGGGACAAGCGTGCCTGTCCTACCAAGCGGCCTGTCCTACCAGTCTCGCTCAGGCCTGCCCGCTTGCTCGCTTGCGACACTTCCGGTTTTGACTCTGCAAATCTGTCAGGTTGTGTACGCGGGGCCGGTTTTTTTCTTGCCATTGCTCTGTGTTGGCTTGCGCCGCTGCATAACCTGGTGTCATGCATGCCCACAAGTACAACTCATTGAAACTGCCGGTCGTGCGCATGGCGCCGACTGCAAGGCACGCGTGTGTTCGGCACACACTGCGTCCACAGGTAGCCTGGCAAGTCCACTGGCAGATGCGGCGACTGCCGCACAACCGTTGACAGAGCAGCAAGCCAGAGCAGGAACCTATGCCACAAGTCGAGTCGACGTGATATCCGGCGCAAACAAGTGGTTTGCGTGTGCTCAGCAGCAAGTGCACACAGGCAGCAGAGCTGGGGGGTCCGCGCAGCAGCACCTGCGATGAAGAATGCCGGACCGCTGCAATCATGACTGGGCAAAAAACGTCCTGTTGTGATTTTTCAACTTCAAGTTGTTGGACGCCACCTTTAAGTTGCGGCACATGGGCACGCCAGCGCCATGTGGCAGTGTCCCCGCCTATATAGGACAACCTCCGCCCCGCGGCGGCGCACACTTTGTTTTTGGACACAAATACAAGTGCTCAGAGGGCGGTAGTGCTGCGCTGCCGCAGGGAGTGGCCAGCGACAGCGGGTGGGTGCAGCAAAAACGCGGCACAACGCCGCCGCTGCACAACCAACCCAATTCAATCGACCACCAAACTGTGCAGTTGCGCTTCCCAACGTAAGCATGGAAAGTATGGACCCGCGCCCCCCCCGTTCTACCCAGGAGCACCCCGACCGCCATAACGCAAGTGCGTGTACGCCACTAGCGCCATGCCCGTCATGGACGACCATGCCAAGTGCGCGCAGCACAAGAGCCACCGCTGCAGCCGCCAAACGGCACGACAAGGCGGCGGCCACTGTGCCGCAGCGGCACTGTGTCGCGTCGCGCGCAGTGTCGTGGGGCGGCGGGGGGGGGTCTAGTTGCTGCCACTGTCAGTGGTGGAGTTGGCGCTGAGCTCCTCGCGCCGCGTTGCCACAAACCACAGCATGTTGCTCAGGCTGTGGCCGTTGCCACCCGCTCCCAGGAAGGCCTCTTCGGGCAGCGCGAGGAGGCCCTCGCGGGCCTGCTGCCACTTGCCCACGATGGCCTGTTGAAACACACAAACACAGGATGCAAGGGGAGACCAGGCACCGGCTCAGCGGTTGTTGGGAGATTGATAAGGGTGCGTGTGCAGCAGCGACTATCCCCTAAGGATGCAAGCGACGGAGGTAGTGCTGCCGCGCGCGCACGCAGGCTGGGATAGCTAGATGCAGGATGCCCTGCACAGCGACGGCCAGTTCAGACACACAGAGACACATCGGCGGTATCGCAAGTGGCAGCACATGGCGTGGCGACACGGCACTGCAATAACAGGCAGAGGGCTTAGCGCAGCTGGAGCAGACCAACACGGGCCCTGAAGGCACAGATGGGTGGCACAAGAGCCAAAATGTGCACTGGAAAGTAGTGCCATTCTGGTGCCATCCCGGCAGGAGAGCTCACCTGCGCTGAGTGCACCAGCATGGACCAGCCCTGCTCCACGCAGGCGGGGTCCACATCGCAGCTCTTCTCAAAATCGGGCAGGATCTGGGACACCTGAGGCACAAATGTCAGCAAATTTTGGTGTGTGGACCTGAGTTTTAGCGCGCTTTTGTGCCGCCCGAGGCCATGACAGCAAGCCTCCTTAGCTGAAACGCCAGCAGCTGTGTGTAGATGCAAGTGGCGCAGCGGTTGGTGAACAGCATTGCCCAGCCATGCACATGTGCATTAGAGGTGCAAAAAACGGAAAGTGCCACATGTTCGTTCCCTCCACAAAGCTTCATAGCTGACTCCAATGTTGTGCAAACCATACAAGAACATCAAATAAAACCCATATACATCAGCAGTACACCACAATACAGTGCAGTAGCACCCTTTCATTGTTAAGTAATCATAAAAAGCAAGTACATGCGCCGAATAACACTTCCAGATATATTCTCTTCTGCAGCCCTACATGTGCAAGCACATGGGGTGCGCCTCATTGCTTGCAGGTTGCGGCCACTATAGCACCAGCGTGTGCCCGCGTGCTATTTCTGCAACCACAGCGCCGCTGCTGCGGTGCCACTGACGCCTCAGTGCAGTCGCGACTGAGTGCGCTTCGAATAATACAGCATGCAGATTGAGTGCAGAGGCCTGTTCTGGGCCACATGGCTGCTATACGCATGATACACAGTAAGTTAAAATGTCGTAGCACTTCGACGTACTTAGTGATCACGGTAGTAATACTATTGTAGCTTTGACGTATGTATACACGCACACACTCCCACTCTAGGAGGCGCTCCGTCACAGCGCTGACTTTGCCTGACATCACTTGATATCGTCACTGTAATAGTACGTATTCTAATTATCATCATCATATTGCGTATCATTACTATTATGGATACTCATTTCCACTCACCCACTCCCGCTCCAGTAGGCGCTCCGTCACAGCGCTGACGGGCAGGATCTGGATGCCGAACACTGCGCGTTGGGTAGGCACACGATGAAGGACACGCGGTGTGAGCACATGTTGCACAGGTTAATGGGCCGCCTTGTTCTTGCGCATGTTATGTACATGTACATGTTAATGGGCTGTAATCCATTAGACTAGTGCTCTGGCAACGTGCCAGGCTTCCCTTAGAGTACGCACAGTGCTGAGCATTGCCAACTTTGTCGCTACCTATCTGATCCGTTTTCTGGTCACGCGCACCGTGTGCGAAGGGCCCTTAGCGGAGTTTAATAAGAGTACATGTACACGAAATACCAACATAGGTGCTGGTGGGGAACAGGGTTGACGGCATCATGAGGTACCGTGTCAGGGCAGGTGCACACACGCACACTCACCGGAACACTGACCAAACAAGAGCAAGCACTATGCAATGGCAGGCGGCGTTGCCGCGTCAAGCTTGTGCATACTTCGAAGTACGTGTTATAACGCATGGGCTCACACCCTAGGCGGAGTTTGATAAGAGTGCATAACACTTCGAAGTACACGTGATGATGTACGGCGAGGCGGCGGTGCCGCGTCAAGCTTGTGTACACACAATACTTCAAAGTACACAAGAAGCATACTTCTGAAGTACTTTGAAAAAAAGTATGTTTATTGTGCACTCTGCGTGCGCCCAGTGGGATGGTTGCTCCACGAGGAGCGCCAGCCCCCAGAGACCACACAGGCAGCTTCGCGTGGTGCTGCACACGTGACAAACAAGCCAACAACAACAAAAAAGTCAGCGGGGCTAGGGCTGCCAAAGTCGTGACCGTACATGTGGCCGTACCAGTGCAAACTGGGCCAGAGTTCTGGAAAGGCCTCCGAGGCGAACCACATCTAGATCTGCGCCAGTGTGCTCCACAGCATGCCCGCCACCTTGCGATGAAAAATAAGTTGAGAAGAGAATGTAAATCGCATTCTTTCTGAAGCGCCAACGGTTGTCTTGATAATTTGCAGTCCAAAACTTGTACCTACGCAGCACTATTAGCGCTATCACTTGTTCCAGATCAGACTGCCTTTCTTTCCCTGTGAGCCAAATCAGATCTGGAAGTGCGCCAGCATGCTCCACAAGCCCCGAGGGTTGTTTGTGAACACGTTGGTCGTTGGTATTCAAATGGCATAAATCTCACCCTTCCATGCCTCTGAGCCGAACCAGGTCTGGAACTGGGCCAGCGCGCTCCATAGCATGCCCACCACCTTGCCGCGGTAGCCCTCAGGGTAGATGCGCACGGCGTTGGGGGTGCCGGGCGCTTTCACCTGCCAGTAAAGCTGCTCAGCAGCACACGCGCGGCATGCGTGACGACGGGTTGTGGTTGAGGTGACTTCTGTGATACAAATCAGATTGTTCTCATGACATAGTACTTTGAAGTAGTAGCAGTGATACTACAAGTGGTCCAAATATTTTCAGATATTGATGCAGTGTTCATGATATGGGGGTGCCGGGCGCCTTCACCTGCCAGTACAGCTGCTCAGTAGCACACATGCGGCGCACGAGCCGCACAACAAGTTGCAGCTGAGGCGCTTCTCCATTAAAAATACCGGTGCTACAATACTAGTTGCTCCAAATTTTATCAAATCAGTATACCGGTGTGTCTGGTAACAATCAAAAGAAGCGAATGTTATGACATATTTCTTGGGCGTAGAAAATGCTGAAATATGGAAAATGCCGTGCGCCTGCACCTGCCAGTACAGATGCTCAACAGGCACACTGAACGCATGACAACAGGTTCTGTTTGAGGTGGTCCTTTGGTGACATGCGTACTTCCGGCAAAAAAGTGCTTGGCAGTACTACTATTTCCTACTGTGTCAGGAGCTGATGCAAAACATGTTCCAGGTTTGGGGGTGCTCGGCACCTTCAACTGCCAGTACAGCTGCTCAGCAGCAAAAATGCGGCGCGTGTCACCACAGGTTGCAGTTGAGGTGACATTTCGGTGAAACCAGCAAACAACTACTTCAGGTAAGAAGTACCTCTGAAGCATTACAGCACGAGTAACTCCAGGTTTTGTCAGAAGTTGGCAAAAAAATGGCTGAAATGTGCCGGGGCCCTTCACCTGCCAGTGCAGCTGCTCAGCAGCAAGCATGCGGCGGGTGTCACCGCAGTTTGCAATTGAGGTGACCTTGTGTGATACCGGTACAATTCATCATATATATTCCAGATGTACACATGGCATGCGCGACTGGAAGAAGCGTGATCGCGCACGCCGTGTCCCCGGTTGCTAGCCGACAACATCGCGGTGCTCAGCACCACGCATGCACTCCCGTGTAAGCCTTGCACGTTGCTACAGCGCTACAGTATTTCTATGTATTGATATACATGTATATATATATAGATATGTACATGCAAACTCCGCTGCCTATTTTTATGAACATGCAGTACATCACTCTACTGTTGTGAGCCTAGAATGTTGTTGCGGCACTACACCACTTAAGTTACACATGAAAACATTCTGCTGCCTGCATTCCTGTTCTGCAGTCTGTACACGAAGAATACACTGTAGTGAAAAAGTGGCGCATGCTGCATGTTGCTGCAATGCCACGCCATTTGGAGTACATAGAATTATTATGCTGCTTTTCCCTTTCATGCAACATCGGTTGTTAGCATATACTTACCTTGGTTTCTATTCTGAAGTAATAAGGTATTCGCCTACATACTGGCGTGGGCACACACCTGCGCGGACTTGATGTCCATCTCGCTGAGCATGCGGCCCATAACAACCACATACAATTCTGGTGTATACTTCAGAAGTAATAAAGTACCATATACTCGTCTACATGGTGGCGTGGGCACACACCTGCGCGGACTTGATTTCCATCTTGCTGAGCATGCGGCGCATGGCCCATTTGAACTACATGAACACATTTTGCTACCTATTTTCCTGGTCTGAGGTAGCTTGTACTAGTAGTACACTAGAAGTACACTTCTATAAGTATACTTTGAAGCACTTGCAGTAAATAGTGGCACGGGCACAGACCTGTGCGGACTTGATCTCCATCTCGCTGAGCATGCGGCCCGTGTCCCGTACGTGCGAGGCTGTGTTGGCGCGCGCCATGTCCCCCTTTCGCGCAAACACCTGCATGCACACACACCGCGCACATGAACACCATACATTGATATTATACTTCAATGTATATACAGCCATAAACATACATAAACATACACACACGCACACATGTGCACAAGAAATGCCTTTTATGAGCACTGGCTTTGGTCGTATGGTACCGACATAGGGCGGCATCGTCGTACTCTTGAGCAGCCTAAATACAACATGTATGCACAGTACATGAATTATGTACCTCAACAAGTACAACACTTTGAAGTACATGCGCACATGTTCATGAACAGAGCTCATGAACATCTACATCTACATGTGCACATGTACATGAACACTGGCTTTGGCCATGACACAGCGTCAGTTGTGGTACACGTGAAAAGCCTAAGACACCATACACACAGGGTTTGTTAACATGTACACATGCGCACATGTCCATGAACACATGCCTTGGCCATCTGGTGCCCCACCACAGTGACACTGTCATGCCCAAATGAACAGCCTAGTACACCACATGATATAGGGTCCACAAATATGTTCATGCGCACATGTTCATGAACACTTGCCTTGGCCATCTGGTGCCCCCACAGCGCGACGCTGTCGTATGCATGGACAGCCTCGCTGCTGCTCTCCTGGTTGCGGCCGTTGCCGTAGGGTACGCCCCCCAGCGTGGCAATGCCCAGCGCCCACGATGACCCCAGGTACCAGTCCTGCAGCAGCACAGGGGAAGAGTGAAACCACATAAAAGCATGTTAATGCCACTTCTCTTGAGGTGCAAGAGTACTTGAGGGCTGTGTTTCAACAAAAAGTTTATCGACATGCTGTTACTTTAGTAATGACGTGGATGGCGTGGAACGCCCAGTGCCCAAGAGGACCCCAGGTACCAGCCCTGCAGCAGCACAGGGGAATAATAACCAATCCACGTGAGAACATGTTGAACAGTGGTACCTAGTACTTCTTGAAGTATACTTTCCTACTTGAAGTACCAGTACCAGTAGCAGTACCAGTGGCAGTGAGATTTGTTAACATGCTGCAGTGATGGTATTGCAATGACCGATGCCCAAGATGACCCCAGGTACCAGTGCAGCAGCAGCACAGGGTAATATTCCCGAAGTTATAACAAAATACATGGACACATGCTTCAAGACGTGTAGATCACGACAGTAGTACTTCAGAAGGTTGCAACGACAAGTTCGTAGACATGCTGCAATGATGGTGGTGCAATGACCAGTGCACAAGACGAGCCCAGGTACCAGTCCGGCGGTAGCACAGGGGAATCCACATGAAAAACACAATCCACATGAATACTACCAGTACATGTAAACCATGGTGTTGTACCATACGCCATGCGTCTCGCATGAAGAAGAATGTTAGCGTGCTGCAATGGCAGCATTGCCACACCCAGTCAGGTCTCGGTTGTTTGTCCGGAGGGGTACACAGCACCTGCACTACGCCACCTCATTTGCCAGCACACGGATCAGTGCCAGTGGCACGCATGACACATTATAATACTTCTAGTAGCAGTAATAGTACGTGTGTGTTTAAACCCGCAAAATGGATGTCACAGGAGAACCGCGTGGACCACGCTGCTGCTGTAAAGAATATGATAGCACAGTAAACATCAAACAATAAACTGCTGTAGTATGATATGCATGGCACGTAATGCCACGGCATGCGCAGTACCATGTAGCAGCATCTTTTTTGGGGGGGGGTCTGAGTGCATGGTTTGGCAAACAATTGGCACCTGCCCCATGCACATGACCTCATGCAATGTACTTGAAGTAACCATAACTACCGTGTACTAGTGGTGTACATAGCCTACTTCAAGCATGTACTACTAGAAGTAGGCGACAATACTGAATGCAGGGAAGGAGGGGGTGTCTTGGTGGCTGGGGGGGGGCACACGTATTGGCCAATCAGCTGCACTTGCCTTGTGCCTGAACTCCGGGAAGAAGGGGTCGGAAGGCGAGGGGTTGGCAATGTCGCGCACCAGCAGCAGCACGCTCTCAAAGT
>JAULBY010045076.1:0-12748 GCA_032358315.1 Ophiocytium majus
CCCAGGGGTGGGGTAGGTTGGAGCGAGGCGTCAGAAGGGGTGGGAGCATCATGGCACATGGCCGCAGGGTGTATCCCAGAGACGCAGGTGTGTTTGCGGTAGGCGCCTGCCGCTCACTTCAGAAAAATAGAAGTATTTGAAAAACACTTGAAGTATTTGAAAAATTCTTGAAGTATTTGAAAAATACCTTGAAGTATTTGAAACATACTTGAAGTACTTGTGTTTTAGCCTGCAAGTGGAAAAGGAGCCGCACATGCACATGGTGTGTCAGCGCCGCCGCGCCGCAGCGCAATCACAACCTGCCACGAAAAACAAGCATACAAACTTCCCAGGCGTTTCAGCCCCTGCGTACTTGCCAGGGTCGATGCGCGCTTCCCGTCCTCCGCTTTAGCGTCCGTGAGCGCCTTGAGTCGCGGGTGTGCAAAAAAACCCCAAAAAAAGGCAAACTTGTCCAGGAAAACAAAGGTACTTTTCCAGAAAAAGCGTGCTTGAAGTACTACTCCAGGGCCATTCGCCTGCACGATCTTGTCGTGGTCGACGCGCCTCTCCTCCTCGGCCTTGGCGTCATTGTACACCTTGAGGTCCCATATGAGCAAAAAGGCAACCAAAAAGGAGGTACTTTTCCGCATAAAAGAAGGTACTTTCCCAGAAAGAAAAAGGTACCAGTAGGTGCTTCAAAGTACTTGAACCACTTTTCCAGGGCTACTCGCCTGCACGTTATTGTCGTGATCGACGCGGTTCTCCTTCTTGGCCTTTGCTTCCTTGAGCGCCTTGAGGTCCCAAATGAGCAAAAAGGCAACCAATATCTGTCCAGCAAAACTAAGGTACTTTTGCAGAGTATAATGCACTGTTGAAGTGCTCGAAGCTCCTTTTTGGGCCCACCACTCGCCTGCACGTTCTTGTCGTGATCGACGCGCTTCTTCTCCTGCGCCTTTGCGTCCTTAAGCGCCTTGAGGTCCCGTATGAGCAAAAAGGCAACCAATATCTGTCCAGCAAAACTAAGGTACTTTAGCAAAATACTTCTGAAGTATGGTGCACTGTTGAAGTACTCGAAGCTTTTTTGGGGGCCCACCACTCGCCTGCACGTTCTTGTCGTGGTCGACGCGCTTCTCCTCCTCCGCCTTGGCGTCCTTGAGCGCCTTGAGGTCCCGTATGAGCTGCACCTTGGCGACGAGCAGCACCATCATCATGCAGTCCTCGGGTCCGCGGAAGACGCGGTTGTCAATGTGCACGCGGTACTGCCCGTCCTTGACAAACTTTGCGAGGTTCGTCTCCATGAGCTCGCGCATCTCGGCGGACCACGTGGCAAAGGGGCAGTCGTCTGGGAGGTCCTCGTCGGGGGGGCAGCCCTGGCGGTCGGCGGCGGCGGCAGCAGCAGCGGCGGTAGCAGTAGTGGCGGTAGCGGCGGCGGCAGCGGCGGTGGTGGCGGCAGCAGCAGCGGCGGCAGTGGCGGTGGCAGCAGCAGCAGTGGCGGTGGCGGCAGCAGCAGCGCCGGCAGCGGTTTGTTAGCATCGTCCGGGGAGCAGCCCTGGCGGTCGGCGGCAGCGGCGGTAGCGGTTTTGTTGGCGTACCAGTGGCAGTAGTAGTGGCAGTAGCAGCATCGGCGGCAGCAGCAGCAGCAGCGGCAGCGGCAGCAAGTCATTGGCACCAGCAGCGGCAGCGGCAGCAGCAGCGGTCATGCACTGGCACCAGCAGCGGCGGCAGCGGCAGCAGCGGCGGCGGCAGGGGCAACACCAGCAGCTGTGGCGGTGGTGTGTCGCCGCCGCCGTGACCAGCAGTAGCAGCACTTGACTGTGCCAACAGCATGGGTGCCAGGGCCGCTGCTGCGTAAGCCGCGGGTCGGCCAACAGCATGTCCAACTGCTGTTGCCACTGTGTGCACGGCCGCCGCGCGCCACCAGTCGGCGGCGAGCACCAGGCACAACGCCGGGCGCAAGGGCTTGCCTGATGAGCCACGCTGCCTGTGTGTCTACGGGTCAGTGCACAGTGCCTCCAGGAAGCACAACAACGGTGCACTGTGGCCACAGCCAGCGCCACATCAAATATGGGGTGGCAAAAAAGCGGTAGGTACCTGGACTGCGTCGCACTCGTTGCGCGCGCGCCGCTCCTCCAGCTCCACGCGCTTGATGATCTTCTCCGCCTGGGGGAAGCAAGTTGAAGGGTTGAAGTTGACGTTTGTGCATTAGTTGAAGTTTGTGCATTAGTTGAAGTTTGTGCATTAGTTGAAGTTTGTGTGAGCAAGTCTAGAGACTCAGGGATAGGCCATGTGCGCGCCGGTACCGGCTACGAGCGGCCTAGTCTGGCGGGCAGGGCAAGGTCAAAGTTGAAGTTTGTGTGTTAGTCAAGCACAAGATCTCGTGCGCGCCGGCGCAAAGTATGGCCAGCCCTGCTGGGGCGGGCAGGGCGTGGCCAGCAGCGAGACATGCTTGCACGCGCCAAGAGGGGGCGCGGCCCCAGGCGCAGCCGTGAGAGTGGAGGGCCCTTCCTCAATGACTTCCACTGTAGCTTTATTCATTTGCACTTGTGGGCGTGCAAGAGCCCATGTCATGTATGCCAGCACGGCCACTGGGTGCCAAGGCAAATGCACGGCAAAGTATGTGTATGACCAAAGAAAGGGCTAGCGGGTGCCAGCAGACAACCTAGGGCTCCACCTGCCAGGGCAGGTCACCCGCCAGGGTGCCGTGCAAGGCCGAGCGCTCCCCCCCGCCCACACCAGCACCCGCCCCGCACACCCCCGGCGTCGTCGTGTACACCACTGTAGTACTAGCTCAAATGTGCAGGGCTGCACGACCGACAGCTTCCGCGGCGCAAGCGCGCCTACGCCAGTGGCCGAAGCTGTTCCAGCTGGCATAGTTGGACTTTTGAAACAACAACTGTCGCAGGGCACCACCGCGCAGACCGCTTGCACGTGCGGAGCGGCTGTGTTTGCCAGCTGTCTGTGTGCGGGGGGGGGGGGTATGCTACATGAAGACTATTATATAGTCATATATTGACACTACATGGGGGGCGCACCCTGTTGTGTGTGCGCTCTTGGTTGCCCGGTTGCGGCTCTGCCCATGCCACATAACCGTTTGGTGGCAATGACGAGGGCACAGGCAGTCACTGACATCGGCACTGCACTTTCGCTACGTGCCAGGCCACCTTGGCGCTGCGGCGCTGACAACACCGGCGGCAACACCCGCAGGGTGTCACAACTAGGGTTGCCGGAATCGTAATTTTTCTTAAAACTACTCCATAATTTGTAGCGCAATTTTACCGTCGCCTTACAATACTTGCAACATCTCCCATAATGTTTTGTGCTCCGCACGGTAGGGCCATTACAGACGTCAAGGCGTCGTAGGCTGCTGTAGGCTTCCACAGCGAGTATGATGGAATTACTGTTGACCATCATGTCCTGAAAAAACGATTCCGGCAACCCTAGTCACAGCAGGTGCTGGGGTGCGGGCTGCGAGACGGTGGCGTTTGTCGCCGCAAAGCCGCTTGGCAAAGCGTGCACGTCGCGAACGCGCGCACAAGCCATTCTGCCGCTTTCTTCCAATGCAGTCACTCGGGATGAGACTTTTGAGAGGTTCAAAATAAGCGCCCGACGGAATTTATTATTTACCGTCTAGTTCCCTGTCAAGGCTCCCCACCATAATTAAGGCAGGTTTTAACTAGGCGGCCATAATGATGCACCCCCCTTTTAACTGGCCGTGCATAATTATGTCACCCCCCCTTTGAACTGGTGCTCCCTAAATACGTTACCCCCCTATTTTGACCTTAGGCACCTAATACTTTGCCTCCCATTCGCATCGAGAACTGCCAGCACAGCCTGTTTCTGCTGGTTCCTGTGTTCATGTGCTGTTTCATGCAGTTTTACCGCATGCGGGCAGTACCGGGGCCTTGATAGGGCTGAAGCCAGCTGTGTTATTGTCGGAGCTGGGCGGCGCAGCAGCAGGGGCGGCAGCAGCAGCATGTGCCTTCCCTCATTACAGGGCAGGACAGAGCTGTGCCCAGGCTGTGCCGTCGGCGCTGCTGACCCCCTCGTCCCACGGATGACCCTGGCGTTGCTGGTGCAGCAGCAGCACAACTCGAAATTGCTACAGCAGCAGCAGCACATCAAAACTGCTACAGCAGCAGCAACAGCAGCAGCAGCCCCTAACAACGGGTGTTAGTGCTGGCGCAGCAGCGGCAGGCCACGGCGGTCTCTCTCTCGAACACGGGAAGCATGCTGGTTTGCACAGCTGGGCATGCTGCCTCGGCGAAGAAGTGGCAACCTCCCGGTCGGCAAAATCGCTGAGCGTTCAGCTTTCTCTGGCCGTGAACGGCCGGGAACGTGCGACGTACCGCAACGGTGGCGGTGTTGCTTGCTGCTGGGGTGCCAGAGGGCGCCTGGGAAGCTTTCCCTAATTATGTACCTTCCCCCCCCCCTCAGGTTTTAACTAGCCGCCCAAAATGACGCATCCCCCCCCGTTTTTATTGCCAAACCCTTATTATGGTGGGGGGCCTTGATAGGGAACTAGACGGTATTTAAATGCGAGGCTCACCTCGTCAATGCCGCCGTCGATGGGAACCACCGGCAGCAGTGGACCAAAAATTTCCTCGCTCAGGAGCTTGCTGCCCTGGCGCGGGGCCAGCACCAGCGTGGGCGCGACATACCGGTCCGCCCTGTCCACCTGGCCCCCGAAGAGCACCTTGCCCCCGTGATTCTCCTGTGAATGGCGCGCACCGTCGAAACGTAGGTTTGTTAGCATGTACAGTGCACTCGCGATTTAGTGCGGGGTAGAGCAGGGCGCGAGAGAAGACCCGGTGGGCGGGAGGGTTTGAGGGGAAAAGGTGTAGAAGGGGTGGGCTGAGAGAGAGACGAGAGAGACACGCTGTGCTGTCTGCTGGCCGCTGCCTGAGGCTGCTGAGGCTCAAAGCACTTGCTGCAGCGTCGCTACTAACCATAAGAAGTATGTACCGGTGTGATACTAGCAGTAGTAATACCAATGGGAAGAATCTTGGAAGGTAGTACTGCAGCATGGCCCTGTATGGCGCCCTTGCTGTTGGTTGTTCAGAGAACTTTGTGCTTTCGTGTGCATTCGCTGCCAGGCATGTGCCATCGCCACGAGGGTGATGGCATGCATGGCATGGGCTCTTGCACGCCCACAAGTGCAAAAAATAAAACTACTACTAGTAGTAGCGGTACCAAAACCGGAAATAATTAAGATGGTACTGCCGAACAGTATATACATCTGGGTGCCCAAAAAATCAGCATAAATGTCGATAAGGACATAGCCGAGCTCTTGCTGCTCGTCACAACAACACGCGCTTGCGAGCCGCCTCTGCCCTTCCCTCCAGCCTCTGCAAGCCACTGCAGCACCTGCACGTCTGTGCAGGTGGCAGTGCAGTACACTGCAACGTACTACAGTAGTGTGTGCACTTGTGTCCACGACCGGATACCAGTTCAACTTGCGCAGTGCCACGACATACCATGTACTTCGTACGTCAAAATGTGGCGTTGCTACTACACATGCAGGATGCTGCTCAGCGCCAGCACCCGCCATCTCAAGACCCCCAGGTAAAGCAGCAACTGGCTCCTGACTCAAACCCAGGTATCGCTTGGGCCTGCCTAGCCGAGATGCCAAAAAATGCGACGGATTTTTACGTATTCTAACCCCGAAAGCGCACCATGCGGCATATCTGCCGTATAAATACATTTATAGGAATATGTTCTGCGCCCTTGCTACATTCGTTTAACGGCGTGAGTACAATGAAAGTTGTAGATGCTGTGACCCATCCCTACTTATGACTCACGTCCAGGTATGACTTGAGTCGGTCCACGTGCGCCTCCGTGATGACGCGCCCATAGCTGGCGCTTTTTTGTGGGTCGTCACCGTACGCCTCCCGCACAAACGCCTCTATCTGCGTGATAGGGAAAGCATACGCGCGCCCGCAATTCAACAATAGAGAATAAATGGTTTCAGGTGACGGGCACACTGTCAGCCACGCCAGCCTAGTGGGGCAGCTGTCGCTTGCTGTGGGGCAGAGACGGCGTCACATGCGCACGCAGGCTGGGAGAGAGGGGGATGCCAGGGTGTGGTACAGTCGTACGCCTGGAGAAGAAAGAATTTTATAGATAGTTTAAGTGAAGGAAACCTAATAGGCTGTTTTTTTTCTTTTTCGTGTCGGCATACCAACCTGCCGGCGAGGCTCCACCAGGTTGTGACTGCCGCTCCCACGGCTTGCCGCAACAACAACTGCACACCACGACTGCCAGTATAAAGCTACATGGTGGAAGTAGAATGCGGTATAATTGCAGTGCCTTAGTTGTTTACTGGTGTGTGTGCACAAACTTTTGAGGTGCAGCATGTCAAAAGAAATAACTGCTGCCGATGAGCACTCACTTGAGCAGCGGCCCCAGCACCTCACGGTCGACCAGCACGTAGTCCGGCGCGATGCACACCTGGCAGATCACCCCACAAGCGATGCCCTTGACTCTTGCCCCCGCTAAGACAGTGTCTAGGCTCAGCAAGCTTTCACAATTATCACGCTTGTGAGAACCAGCACCTTTAAAAGAATCCCTGCCACCGGCGCTGCGCACTTACCCCCTTGAGCAGCGGCTCCAGCACCTCACGGTCGACCAGCACGTAATCGGGCGCGATGCACACCTGCCCCGTGTTCATCCACCGCCCCCAGGCAATGCGCCGCGCCGCAACCGCAACGTTGGCGGACTTGTGGACGTACACAGGGCTCTTGCCTGGCGAGCGGAGAATGGGCGCGTGGTGCCAGCGACATGGCAGTGCGTGAGACGGTCAAAAGCACACAGCACGTTTCTGCCCGGTTTGGTAGTAATACAGTACTTTGAACTACCGTAGTGGTGTTTTACGCCACCAATAGCACACCCCCGTGCGACTGTAACGTGGGCCACCGAATGCGCCCTGCCCTCCCCAGCTGTCTGTGATGCTGATGAAGTGACACATCGGTTTTGTTAGTTAGTAGTTCATTCAATGTGCATGTCTCTCAAATCCATTGCGGGGATCAAAGGTGGCATGGACTCCCTCGAAGCGGAATACTTACGCACTCAACACAAGGGGGGTCCTGTCCTGTTCATTTTTTCCTACAGTGGTAATCAGTAGTGATGAGCCACGGCGTATAACATCCTTATTGAGTACTTTTGAAGTATTTGTCACGTTATACAAAATGCGGCGCATTTGCCGTATAACTACGTTTATAGATTATGTTATACGCCGTATTTACATACTACGTGATACGGCATTTAATGCAGAGTTTATACGTTGTGACCCATCACTAGTGATAAGGGTATGAATAATGCCCATGTTGGTCCCGGTAGGGTACAGCAGGACAGCGTGCCCTCCCAGTAAGTGTCACCTGGAACACCAAACCAGTCACGCCGCAACCCGGACTCCACTACCTGCTAGCCACCCTAAAGCTGAGTGTGCCTATGGCGATGTGATACAAAATTGGGTCACACATGGCACTGTAGTGATTTAAGGAGTGATAGGATACACTCAGGTCTGCCGCCCCATAATTTTTGTGCCATCCCTCAGATAGTGCACCGCCGCGTCAGCGAAAACAGGAACGGGCTGCTTCTTCTGGCGGTTTCAGCGACCATTGCTGCTGGCCTGTGCAGCAGCAGCAGCAGAGCTCTGTTCCGTGGTAGGCCCCTTGAGGGGCTACCCTGTGTCACGTCGCGTCATGCCAACGCCATTACACAAAGTGTCAGGGGGTGTACCAACTCACCTCCAAGTTCGATGCAGGGAGGGTACTGACGGGCGCACCTAGGGTGGGGCTATCTGACGTCTGCCAGGTGGATAAAACACCCCACAGGCTTCGGCCTTGGTATGTTGCCCCAGCCACGGCAGTTTCCGACCTTAGCAATGTTTAAGGTCAGTTCCACAAAGTGTCAGGGGGTGTACCAACTCACCTCCGAGTTCTAGTATTGTTGGCGTCAGGTGTTTGGCTGCGGCGGCGGCCACAATGCGCCCCACGCCGCCCCCGCCAGTGTAGCATATCATGTCGAAGCGCTGCTCCAGCAGGGCGGCCGTCTCTGCACAGCCACAGCAGCACGGGCGCATGTACATGAGTAGTGATGGGTCACAGCGTATAATTTTGGCATTATACGCCGTGTAACGTATGTGAACACGCCGTATAACGTATGCAGGTGAGTGTATTAATACAGCAAGTCCGCCGTATATCGCGTTTTTGGGCGTAGAAATACGTAGGAATACGCCGTATTTTGTATAACGTATGGAATAAGTGATACGGCGTGACCCATCACTATACATGCGGTTCTTGCATTATGATACTTGGCCTAGGCTATGGGGCTGCGAGCGGCGCGACATTGGTGTGGCAGGTGCATAGAAACCATCACCAAGCGCAGCCCACCCCCCTGGAGCGCGCGAGCTGCCCTAGGACGCGTGATGCCACTGCTGACGCACGTGCTCTAAAAAAAATTGATACAATAAAATATAATATATAATATGCACACTTACCTAATACAAAAATGTCCATGTGCAGGCACGCAGTCCTCCAGAAGTACTATCGTATTTATACAGAGATGATCTAGTGCCAGAGGTGCTAGTGCTAGTTACAAATGTACACAAACCATGTGGTATGCATCGTAGGTACAGTATGAGTGGCAAATGTACAGGAGCCAGGTGGTGTGATGTTGGTGGCACACACATGCCATGCGGCATGTCGCACCACCCCACGGTACTAGTAGTACTAGTTTCCCAATGCCAAGTCACCACGTGGTAGTATGATTAGTGATGAGTCACAGCGTATCAACTTCGCATTATGCTAAGAACGCCATATAACTCATGTACATCCGGCATTTAACGTATTCAAATTAAGGTATTTATGTGGCCACTACGCCGTACATCGCGTTTTTGGTCATACAAATACGTAGAAATACGCCACGCTTCGAGGTATGCCATACATGGGTATCACTTAAAAGCGTTTTTACAGCCGTGAAACATCACTAAGTATAATGTATCATGTAATCATGTGCTCCGGTACTAGTTCCTCAAACGCGGAATGCGACCCAGCGCCACCTGCGCAGTAGTACCGGTACCACTGTAGTACGCGTGTGCAGATATACAGAGACCGCGTACCGTCTAGTGCGAAGTAAGTCGGGTCAACTACTTTTGTATAGCCTAACAATGGAGGGGGGTACTTTGAGTACGTTATTGGAAGCCAAAGAAAAAACTTTGACAGTAGCTCACCCTTTTGAAGCATAGCTGACAACATAATACAAACGGCGGGATAAATCACTCTTGTATCCAACAACAATTACACAACCTGTTTGACCCTAGCAACTATTTCGGCAAAAGATTTTTTTTCAACTGGTACATTAGGTACTGGAGTAATTTTTACTGGAGTAGTATGCTAGAGCACAGAAACCATGTGTTGCGGTAGCACAATGTTATGCACATACACGGCACGGCACTGAGCACCACCGCTTCGCATCCATGTCCAGGTATTGCTGAAGTGGTATGCAGATGTGCTTCACGTACAGAAACCGTGTGGCCCATACTATGGTGTGTATGGCCCCCTACGTGGCACGCCACCCAGCACCACCTGCACCACGTCCAGACGCTGCTGAAGCACTACGCAAATGAATCTCAAGTACAGAAACCATGTGGCGTGGTAATTGTACTACAGTAGTCCTTTTTAAGTATGATGGTATTTATGGCACCTACATGGCGCGCCGCCCATCACCACCCGCACCGCGTCCATATGCAGATGTCGCTGAGGCAGAATTGAAATGTACTACTAGTAATATGTGAGTACTTTGTATTTTCAAGTACAGAACAAATGTGGCAAAGTGGTATCATGGACCTACGTGGCACGCCGCCCAGCACCACCCGCACCGCGTCCATGTCCAGATAGCGCGGCACCAGCATGCCTATGAGCCGCGTCGTGTGCGCAGATATCTCCGACGGCTTTAAAACCACCGCATTGCCCGCAGCAAGAGCGCCGATCTGCGCAGGAGGACACAACAACAAGTACAGTGCACTCGCGATTCAGCGCAGTATGCGGTTTAGTGCGGGGTCCAAACACCTGTCACAGGCCACATGACTCTGTAAAAATGATGCACAATGCCCTATTTGTTGTGGCGCGGTTCTTGCTTTAGTGCGGGGTTGACAGAGATCTCCGAGGGCTTCAAAAACGACCGCATTGCCCGCAGCGAGAGCGCCGATCTGCGCAGGAGGACACAACAACAAGTACGCAGCTTTGTGGTTTGTGTCTTGTGGGCCGCACAGATATGGATGTACTAAACTGTACAGCACACCAATTCAGAGCTGCCACCACGCTGTTGCACGGCGGCGGCACAGCAAAAATTTTGGTGAGCAACGCTCAATGCAGCTGCAGTACCATTTGTCACACTGCGGTAAGCTGCCACACATAATCTTGTCCGCGCGATACCAAGCACTAAAATAAGGTTGTGTGCACACTCAATGCACAATCAAGGCGCCACACCACGCAGCTCACACAAACACCAGCGCACTCCGCTCAGGTACCGCCAACCACACCCACAGCACACATGCCCCCCCCCCCCCCCCCCCCCACACACACACACTACCCCTCACCAGTGGGTTGAACAGCAGCGCCAGGGGTAAGTTCCACGGCGCAATGATGAGCACAACCCCGTATGGCTCCCGCACCACCTCCCAACGCCCATATGTGAGCAGGTGCAGCGGCACGGCCGCGCGCTGGGGCCGCATTTTCGACCCGAGCGTCGACAGCATGTAGGAGATCTGCGCCGCGCGCGCGAGCGGTGGCAGTTGGCATCATTTACTGGTCCTCCTTGAGGTACACTCACATGCTGCAGTAATGATTCAAAGTATTGAAGTACATACTATGCAATGTGTATTAAAAGTACTTCTTGAAGTACTTCAGAAGAAGGTATTAGTGTCAGAGAGGCGTCCCACTCAGAAACCGGGGAAGGGTGGTGCGTGGGTGGGCAGGTCGCAGGAGTGAAGCGTTTTCTTTTGGCATATAACCCAGGGGTGCGCTGCTCTGATCGCGGCTGCTGCGGCAGCAAGGGGGCATGCGGTTAGTTGGTCATGAGTGCAAATGTTGATGTTCAGGGGTTCGTGTGCAGAACACGGGCTGGTGCTGCTGACGCAAGGTTTTAAATGTTTGCAGTCAGTTCCTGGGGCATGGCGCCTTAAAGACCTTTGCGCGCTGAGCATGCATCGGAGTGACAAAGTGCAAGCTGGCGGCAGATACTACTGCTGCACACATAATAGTCATAGTATGGCAAACTATAGCACGTACCTGCACCCTGACGTCAACGAGTGACAACATCTCACTCTCGAACTCAGGCCTGTGCACGGGCGAGTGCAACAGCACAAGTTTTACAATGAGTGTTCTGAAAAATACTGATGGATGTTGAAGCAACATAATGGCAAGGAGATGTGCGCGCTGTCAAGCACACGAGCTTAAGTCACCAAATGGATCCAGCACATTGTAATAGGCATGACAAACTGGGCACAGACGACAGCGAGCACACGACTTTGCCAGGTTCATCGGTTAACTGAAAAATGGCAGGCAAAAACTCCTCCCATTGGTTTGCGAACCAGGTTGTGTGGCGCCACGGATGCATCCTTCCGAGGGGGGGTCGTCCGGATATGTGGCACGGTGGCTGGTGGCACGCCTAGGGCGCGTCGCGAGAAGCAGCAGAGGCGGCTCCAACAAGCCAGCAACGTTGCCGGCCTGCCCTGCCACCGAGTACTAAGCATGTCAAGGGCTTGGTGTGTCACCCAAAGATGACCAGAGCGTCTGATGGTTTCAAAGCATTGCCCATTTCGGGCAGCAGCAGCGCAGCACGGGCAGCAACGGCGCACCTGCCTAGGTCCGTCATCATAGCGGCGGTGAGCTCGTCGTAATTCTCCGTCACCAGCCGCCGCACAGCCAGCAACTGCGCTCGCCTCCAGGCATAGGGTCGGGTGCGACCAGAAATGAAGCCCTGTCTCACATCCGCCACAACCCGTGGAATCACAGACACAGGGTGACCCGCCATGATGGTGGTTGCAGCAGGGTGGGCAGGCTGCTGAAGCAGCAGCGGCAACTTGTCCGCCTCTCTCCTGTCGTTGCCACCTGGCTGAGCCGCCGCGGCCGCTTGTGGGTTTGGCGCGCGATCTTGTGGGTTTGGCGCGCGATCTGGCATGAGAAGGAGAACGGAGAAGGCTAAGGTTGAAATGGGGCCGCATCGCAGTTGCAGTTGGAGCTGAGGGCGACTTGAAGCTTTTGCATGCACGCATGCAGCCCAGCCCACAGCACACAGCGAACTCTGGGAGAGTGCAGGCACTATGAGCAGCCCCGCCATAGCGCCTGCACAGCCCAGCCCAGAACCTGGGAGAGTGCAGGCACTATGAGCAGGCCCGCCATAGCGCCTGCACCTCATGCCAGCCCCATTGCCTCTGGGGAGTTGAAGCGAGCAGCCATGGGAGGCAAGCGGCAGTGGTACGTGATACACCTAGCAGGCGTGCGCTAAGACCTCAACTGGCGCCGCTTCTGGTTTCCAGCAGCAGTGGTAAGCAGGCGTTGCGCTTCGACCTCGACTGCTGCAGCAGCAGGCTGGGAACGGTACATCAGCACCGAAGGGAGCGCCGGATCCGGACGGTGAGACGTGTGGTTGCACACGGTGTGTGAAAGAAACCAAAAAGGTGACTGAGCCAAGGTACAGTAGGGCACCCGCAATATGTCCGCAGCGAGTAAGTCCGCCCCCGCAATAAGTCCGGTCGAAACGTTCTGCA
>JAULBY010045087.1:0-12742 GCA_032358315.1 Ophiocytium majus
GGTCTGCTCATGTCAAATGAACACATGAACGTGAACATGGTCATCAGCACAGCAGAGGCGGCAGGGCCCTGCAACAGAAACTTGGGCGTCAGTCCTGCGTGCAGTGGTGAAAGCTGTGATTCACCGGTTGTTCATCGGATGTTCAAGGCTGTGGTCACACTCACCGTGATCAAACCCCTTCAAGTTGAGGGCGTACTGCATGGTACATCTTTGAATTGAAATGCGTTGTATTAATCCTGTTTTTGAAAAACTTAAAAAAAGTGTACCAGCAGTACTCGCGCCAAGACTCAGAGTCGCGAAGGAGCAGCTCAAAATCTGCCGATAACTGCTTAATGGAATAGATACTGAAGTCAATTACTGTGGCAGTAACTACCGCACAGTACGTAGGGTACTACTAGTTTGTTGGTGCCGTGTGCACATGTGCCGCAGTGTACGCATGCACATGGCATGTGAGTGTGTGCTCATCAAATCGAATGTTAAATCATTCATAAAACAGCTCTATTATAGCAGATACATAAAGCCTCTGCTGACTGTCACAGTGTGACAGTCCCGGCCCGCAGACTCCCGGGGCGACTCTGTCCGGAATCACTGCAGTACTATCACATGTAAAATTATTAAATTAGACTATTAGTAGCACCACCGTCACTGCCAGATTGACACCTACTGGCGCGCACGTGCCACAGTCACTCGGTGTAGCAGGTGGCACAGCCTGCCAGTGCGGGCTCTTGCCCCCGCTTAACCAATTTGGCGGCAATGCCGGCGTTGGCCTCAACAGCTGCAACATTCGTGCAGTCTCATGCTTGGACGGCATCGCGATGGCTGTATACAGTACTGAGTATACTATTCGTAACTGTTCACTTCACAGTGTGAATCACAGAAGAAGTATTTACACATTGTCAAGCATTAAAGTTAGTGTTTCAGCTTCTGCGGCAGGTGGTGTGAGGTACTACCTGCTGTAGTACCTGGACCAGTAATTTGATATTATGAAACTTTAAGACTTGGTGCTGGCAGTACTTCAAGTTAGTGAGAGCATGTGTGACTCATTATGAGGATAGCCTCAGGCTGCCAGTGGGCAGGAGCTTGCCATGCCCGCGCTCAAGATCTTAAAGTCCCGCATAGTGTCACATCCGTGCACGCACGTACACTACTAGTAGTACTACACAGGCAGTTACTACAGTCCGAGTCGGTACCCTTGCAATCAGGTGGGTTTTCTCGCATCTAGAGCTGTGCCTAGGCTTAGGGTTTGTTGTGCTGAGCGCAGCGGCTGCTGCATGCTGAATGCCGCCACGTGCGGAGGATCCTCTGAGGGTCGACGTGGGAGCACGCACCGCGGGGGATGGCGCCGAGTTCCAGCGATCGAGCATGCACACAACAAAACTCATGGGGACGCTCTCACGCTACAGCCTGCCACGTTGTGACAGGACAACTGTAACAGTTACAGTTCAACTGTTCCAGTAACTGACGTCCCATGCCAGCGAGCCTGCCTATGCCACTGGCACAAACACAGCACCTTATCAGATGTCGATGTCGGCAACTTCTGCGATAAGTCTTCTAGATTCCGACGCCCTTCACATCAAGTGACTACCAGCTCAGCACTGGAACCAAAGGCCCGGAGTCTAAAAAAATCTCTTTCTTATTCCCTAGACTCCTTTGCTGGAACTGTATCAGACTGTTTACTATAATTACAGTGGTCGGAACCTACTAGTACGCACTGCACCCACAGTTATTATGGGAGTGACCACTTCCTGGACAGATGTAAAAGTATGTATGTGATGTATGATATATGCTTGGCCGACTCAAACGGGCTGTGACACTCTGTCAGTCTGGCAGACGCTTTAGTGTGACGCTAGCAGCTGCACACCCTGCACTGCGGCATTCTCGCGATCGCGCACACGCATGAATGCACGAGGTAGGGACTCCAGACGGCGGTATATCCTATGGCGGGCCGGCCTGCCCACTCGGACGCCCCGCTCGCCTCTCGTTGTGGTCCGTTGTGGCTGCTCCGGCGGTGGCTCCCCCAGTGTGTGTGTGTGCATGCAAGCACATGCGCG
Organism: Ophiocytium majus; assembly: GCA_032358315.1. Taxonomy (NCBI): domain Eukaryota; class Xanthophyceae; order Mischococcales; family Ophiocytiaceae; genus Ophiocytium; species Ophiocytium majus. Next base: position 2,052 of record JAULBY010045087.1, read on the forward strand.
CACGCACCGTGTGCCAGTGACACGAGGCGTACCCGGCCTCGTCAGCGCAGCAGTCACTGCGTATGTGCCATAGCCCAGGCCGGTGTAGACACTCTTCCAGGGTGCGGTGCAGCCAAGGCTGCGATGAATCGGATCGGCCGCCGCAGTGTGTTGTGTTGGCGCAACGCATTGCGCCCCCTCACACTGCTGCTAAAAAAAACGCGACGTTTGCGCCGTGGTCTGCCATTGATTGAACTGTCTTTCAGAAGAAGGGTGGTAATGCAGAGGTGGCCCGGCCGGTGGCGAGTGCAATGGGCAGAGCGGCAGCAACGGCAGCGGCGGCTACTGCAGCCGCCGCTGCTGCCGTGCAGAGGTCCTGCCGGCGTGTGGGGTTTGCAGATGGACGGCCCTGCTTGGGTGTGACTGCTGCTGCGAGCAGCGGCCACCGTTCCAGCAGCAGCACCTTGTCATGCGGCAGCCGGCACTGCGGCTCCAGCTGCAGCACCGTGCAGCCCCAGGTGAGATGACCGCAGCGCTGCTGCTGCCATTTCTGTTGCTGTTGGGATGCCGCGTCTCTGGTGTCATTTGCATGAGGAACAACACTCAGCAGGCGCTGTGCATTGTGCGCATCAAGCGCAGTCAATGTCTTGTGCTTCAGCTCTGTAGAGCGTCCGCGGGAAGCACGTGCATTTCGTTGCGGGTGCAGCGTGCTGGGGCAGACCCACCAGCAGCGGACACCGCCAGGCACCTGCATTTGTGCACACACACATGTGCCACCTAGACAAACCAACACGGCCGCGGCAGCAGCTGAGCCCGTGCACACCCACAACACACACCTTCCACCATTTGCTAGAAATGCAGCATGCTGGTGTTGCCTTACTCACGGAGGATGTGAGGTGATGTTTTTGCGTCTTCCTAAATTTGCTAGCCCAGGAACTGGTGATGGGTCAGGGCAATATAACGTATGTACTTCAGAGGTATATCACGCGGCGGCCAGAAATGCCGTCTGGCGCGCATGCATAGCTGTGCAAAAACATCAAGTGCGTCATGCGCCGTGTACTTCAGAAGTACACTGTGAAGTCTCACCCATCAGTGGGCCATCACCACTTCAAAAACCCTGCTGCGCCCGGGGGGGACTGCGACCTTGTAGCATGCTGCAAATGTACCACATAGAGTACTGCATGTACGTGTGTTGTAGCTACTCCTGGAAGTAGCGGACATCTGGCACTTGTGGTTGGGCATGAGCGCGGGTCATGCACGCAGCGTGTTGCCGCGAAATTGTCTTCCCGTGGACCTGCTTATAAAGTCATGGACGCACCGGCAGCACTAGCAGGTTTAGGGAGCAGGAAGACGCGTGTGTGGCCGCCGCCTAGGAGTTCACCAGGGCGTGTCGCCTGCTTAGCGTTGCACGAATACATATACATATAGACATTTCTTTCTTGTAAAGACATGCGCAATAATTTCTTATGCTGGGCCAGCCACCACGCAAGAGCGCCAGGCGTTGCCCACAAACGCCTGCAGCACGCTGTTGCCATCACTATTCTTTGTCAAAACATCAGCCATGTATGCTGTGCATACACTCCGTATACGGCGTATTTGGCTTGCTCATATACGTTTTCGCGCAACCCAACGCCTGCTACATGGTAGCATGGTACCACCACGGCGCTAGTGACTTTGCATGGCTTGCTGCTGCGTGTGCTGCCTGCCGCGGGCGGCACGGCGTCTGCACGTGGTAATGTACATACCTTTGTTTGATATGGCATGGTAGTACATTCTGGTACCTGGTACTACATACATGTGCATGTCATACATATACATACAACGAAGAAGTATGTACAGTGCTGCTTCATTGTACGCAGTATTACCTTGGCACATACTCTTGATGGTTGTACATAATGTAGGCGAAGTGCCTCAATTGGTTGTATTACCTTGGTATACATAATAGCTTCCCGCAGGCGGCACGGCGACTGCGCGTCGTAGTGTACATGCCTTCTTTCGATATGACATGGTACCATACAGTGGTACCTTCTACTGCTGACGGTTGTACATACTATATGCAAAGTACTTCAGTGGTGTTACCTTGGTACATAATACACTGAACTACCGCATACTTCGAAGTACACTGTGTTCTAAACATTGCGCGACTTGCCGCGTATGTGTGCCGCCTGCCGTGCCGCCTATTCGGTAACACACTCAACAGGCTTGGGCCTGGCATTTTGCCCCAGCCACGGCAGTATCTGGGCTTCGCAGCCTTTTAGGTTTCTTTCATTAAGCTACTAGAAATATACACATGTTTATTGTATACCATAAACTGTAAATATATGCGCGGTATTCTAAAAACTGCATGGCTTGCCGCGCATATGTGCTGCCTGCCGCAGGCGGCAAGGCGGCTGCACCTGGCCGCCGCCGCCGCCGCCGACGCCTGGAGCAGCGGGCCGCAGCAGCAGCGTTGCCGCCAGCGCCGCGGCCTCTGCCAAGCGCAGACGCAGCCGCATGCCGCGTCGGACGGGGGCGGCAGGTGCGTCTTCAGCACGTTTACTTTTAGTTCAAGTATAAACACTGTGTGTAGATGCACTTTCCGCTGCCAAGCGCAGGCGCAGTCGCATGCCGCATCGGACGGGGGTAACAGGTGCGGCCTCATCACGTTTGCTTCTACTTGAAGTACTTCTTGAAGTATGCGGCACGTTCCTTCTATTTAAATGGCGTACTGCATAGCCCTGTACTTTGCAGTAATACTTTGGAAGTGTGTACTGCGAAGCGATGGCTGTGTTGTGACCACGGTCGGAGAAGGCTGACAGGTGCGGCTTTATCGCGTTTACTTCTACCTGAAGTACACACTACTTCGTGCTAGTAGTATATATGAACTTTTAGCATACTGCATAGCTTTGTTGAAGTAGTACTATAGCAGTGTGTACTTCTCAAGTGATACCTGTGTTTTGACACACACAAAAAACAAAAACAGAGGTATCACTTGAGAAGTACAGTAGGTCGCACGGGGGAGACACGTGCAGCCTCAGCACGTTTGCCTCTATACCGTACCTTCGTGTAAATGAACTTTTAGCGTACTGCATGACTTGTACTACGTGGTACTTCGCAGTAACGCATACTTTGACGCACTGTAGCGGTAACATACTGCGTCTGAAGTATGTTGAGACTGCGATCAGACCGGGGCGACAGTTGCGGCCTCAGCGCATTTACTTCTAGTTGAAGTATCAAGTACTGCTAGTACAACTGCACTTTTAGCGTACTGCATAGCTTTGTACTTTGAAGTGTTACAGCATGTTCTTGCGAGGTGTCACCTGTGCTGAGACTACGGTCGGACGGGAGCGGCAGGTGCGGCCTCGGCACGTTTACGTGTAACAAGCTCCAGGCACATGTACTCTGTGCTCTTTTAGTGAACTGCGTAGGTTTGTGCTTTGAAGTGTGATGTGCTCTGAAGTGCCGGCGATGATGTTTTTTTGAAGTATGTTGAGACTGCGATCGGAGGGGGGCGACAGGTGCGGTCTCGGCACATCTACTTCTATAGTTTTTCGATAAATGCACTCTTTCAGTGCTACTGCAAAGCAGTGCTTTGACACATCATGTACCGGCACCACGATAGTAACTATGTTGACTTCATAACTGGGCGGGGTTGGGGGTGACAGGCACGCCCTTAGCACGTCGGCAGCCGCACCGCGCGTTGTGGTCTACGATGATATCATTCAGGACAAGCGATACAGCGCCCACCATTTTTTTTTCTGCTGCCAGGCGGTTCCAACGCAATGCTTGAGAAGCAACTCATGTTTTGCCCCCACGCGCTGCCTCCGCGCGGCCGCCGGCGCCGCCGCCATTTTCGCGGCCGCCAATGAACTATACGCATGTAAGTACAAGGTACGCGCATGTGTACACACTTCAGAACTGAATATACGACACTAGTACCTCTGAAGCACTTCTGAAGTATACTGTATGTATTTATGTGCGCGTAATGAAGAGCCTATGGTGCACCCCTCCTGTTCGAATACTTCGAAGTATGAGGCCCTTCCTCTCCCGGCTAAGGGTTCTGGCCTGGCATTCTGACACCCAAACTTTCACACGCTTTTCTCCGCACGCGCTGCCTTCGCAGCGCCGCCGCCGCCACCACCACGGCGCAGCCGCCCACGACCTACACAAGTACTTCAGAAGATATATATATTTGTGTATGCGCAAAATGAAGAGCCCTACCGTGGGGCCCGACACATTGGAGTATGATACCCGTCTGCTGCCAACTAAGCCTGGCATTCTGACACCGAACCTGTCACGTTTTGCCCCACACACGCTGCCTCCATAGCGCCGCCGCCGCCGCCACTGCCACTGTAGTGTCCTTCCTGTTCCAATATGAGGCCCTTACTCTCCAGACTAATAGCCCAAGCCTGGCATTCTGACACCAAAACCCTCACATTTCCCCCCCCACACACGCTGCCTCTGCAGCGCCACCGCCGTTGCCGCCACGGCGCAGTCGCCCACGAGCCATACATGTACATCGAAGTATATACATACTACGGAGTATACTTAGTGATGGGTCACAGCGTATCACATATTTGATACGTTATACCAAATGCGGCGTATTTCTACGCCCAAAAACGCGATATATGGCGTATTTGCTTTATAAATACGTTCATCTGTATACGTTATACGGCGTATTTACATGCGTTATACGGCGTATAATGCGAAAGTTACACGCTGTGACCCATCATTAAGTATGTTGTATTTATGTACGCGCATAGAAGAGCCCTACTGTGGGCCCCGACCGTCAGAATATAATACCCCTCTGCTGCCTGGAATTGTGACTTCAAAACTCTCACGTTTCCCCCCACGCACGCTGCCTCTGCAGCGCCGCTGCCGCCGCCACCACCGCCCCGGCTTCGCCGAGCGGCGGCCCCCGTGTCGTGGCACGGCGTGAGGGGTCGATAGGGGCGTTGGCGCAGCGGCGGCAGTGGCGGGAGGCGCTGGACGGTGTCGAGGTGTTGCTGGAGGAGGCGGAGCGGACGCGCGGACGGCACATGTCGGCGGCACCGCTGGCTTTCAGGTCAGTGTTGGGTAGGTGGTGATCACCTATGAGTCATGGCGCATAAAGTTTGCATTATGTGCCACATAATATGCGTGCATAAATTTTGCATTATACGCCGTATAACGTGTGTAAATACCGCGCGTAGAGGATGCGGATGGCACAGAGTGTACGGAAAATGCTATACTCCGTATATCGCGTTTTCGGGCACATACTGCAACGCGTAGAAATGTGTGGTATTTTAGGAGGCGCTGGATGGTGTTGAGGCACTGTTGGAAGAGGCGGAGCGGACGCGCGGAAGGCACATGTCGGCGGCGCCGCTGCCCTTCAGGTCAGTGTTGGGCAGGTAGTGACCACCTATGGGTCATAGCGCATAAACTTTGCACTATGCACCGCTGCGCCCGCGGTGACGCGCGACCCCTGCCGCCAACACCACCACCCCTCGTCCCTGCTGCAGCCCACCCAGGCAGGCCTCTCTGGCCCAGCTTGTGTGCGCGTGCAGCACCGCCTCTGCTGTCCCACGGCGAGCGACGGGTGCTGCCCGCGCGTTGTGTCGCGTGTGCAAAACCTGCTCAGCCTTCGGCGCGTCACCTTTGCATGATGCGCCTTATAAGTATGCGCGTGTAAAGTACGGCGCATAGCGTGTGCGAATGGCACTGTACTTGGGGAGGTATCTGCTCCTAGAAGTGTACGGAAAATACACTGCGTATCGCGGCGGGGGGGGTTTGGGGGGGGGGCACTGAAATAAGTATAAATACTACGGAGGGAGTGGAGGTACTGCTGCGTGTTTACCCATGGATCATAGTGCACAGTCTTTGCATTATGCGCCGTATTTAATGTGTGCATGTACGGGGCATGGCGTATGCGAATGGACGCACTTTGGGGGATTTTTTTACTGGAAATACGCCGTATATCGCGTGTTTGGGCACAGAAACTTATAGAAAATATGTCGTATTTTAGAGGTGCTGGAGGGAGTGGAGGTGCTGCTGCGAGGGGCGGAGCGGATGCGTGGACGGCACATGTGGGGGGCGCCGCTGGCCTTCAGGTCAGTGTTGAGCGGTATGTGAAAGGAACCTAAAAGGCTGCTAAGCCCAGATACTGCCGTGGCTGGGGCCAAATGCCAGGCCTGCCGAAGCCTGTGGGGTGATTTGGCCACCTGGTGAAAAGCACCAGACAGCCCCCACTTCTACACGCGCCGGTCAGTGTCCTTGGGGGCTAGGGATGATTCAGAGTACAGCTACCGACAGGGCTTGTAAGTAAACTTGTGCGGTGCCACCAAAAGCCAGCCGTGCGTGCTGCAAGGCACACCCACGTTCACCAACTCCGGTACATCCGGTATGTATGCATGTGTAATTAGGTGTGTGAATATGGTGTGTCTCGGAACTGTAACACGTCTCATGTAAATGTACTTCAGAAGTACACAAGTATACTTCGTAAGTACCCTGTAGTGCTACAGTAGTTGTATTACCTTCAGGTCAGTGTTCAGTGGTATGCACAGTAGCAGGTATGCGTGAAAAAAAACTAAAAGGCTGCCAAGCCCAGACACTGCCGTGGCTGGGGCAAAATGCCAGGCCGCAGCCCTTGTGGGGTGGTTTGCCCACCTGGTCAAACGCCAGACAGCCCCCCACACCTATATGCGCCAGTCAGTGTAGTCGAGGGCTAGGGATGCCGAAGAGTACAGTCACCAACAATGTGTGTGTGCCGTCTGTGACTACGGTGTACCTCGGAAGTGTAAATAGCATAATTTTATGTCAGTGTACACCACAGTTGATTTACTAGCTCGCGGCCGCTTGCTTGCTGCTAGGTCAGTGTTGACTAGTGACGGGCCACAGGGTATGCAGCTTTTTCCTCATGCGTGGTGTGCTGGATGGACGTATCTGTACAGCGAATACGCCAGTATACCGCGTCTTTGCGCGTGGAAATACGTAGAAGTGCGCCCTGTTTTTAAATTGGGGTATGAAATCTACCAGTAACGTATATTTCTGATGAGTGAGAAGCTGGCCGCCAGTTCGGCGTCGCGTTGTACCACTAGTAGTATATGTCTGTGTGTGTAATGTACCATATACATGTATGTAAATATAATAATATATTGGGCGTACCTCAGAAGTATAATGAAAGATATGTAGGATTTGGCGTCAACGTATACTGCAGCAGTTTTTATTTACGTCACAAGTACTTCTTGTACTTGAAGTGTTTTATTGCGCTGGTGGGCGTGCAAGGGCCCAGGCCGTGCGTGCCAGTAGGACTATTAGTTCTTTACCAGTGTGGCCAGCTCGCAGGCCCTTCGATATTGCGAACGCGACAGCATCACACCTCGAAGTACATGCCCATGTACTTCGTAGTATATGCTTTGAATTATTGTACCCTGGTTCCGGTATTATTTCGACATTGCACATGCGGCAGCATCATAGTTCGAGCTTCGGAGGTGCACGTACGCACGTCGAAGTACACTCTGAAGTAGTGTACGCTCGCGTGAAGTACCGGCACTTACTATTATCTTTTGTGGCCGGTTACTGCATGTAACACCACAGTAGTACTGTTATCGACCGTTATTTTGTAGTTTGCGTTGTACCGCATATGGTACCTCAGAAGTATGTCTTCACTTTCAGAGACGTAAACCTTCGAAACCGATTGAGATGTACCGGTAAAAAATGAAAATGAAATAAAACTAACCCGTGCACATGGCTGAACAAAATAGTCCGCGATGTAACAAGAGGCGAGCGTTCTGAAATGGGTCCAGGACATGTATCTGCAGTCTTTTTTCTCTGTGATCTTACCCGCTGGGAGGGTGTTACAGGGGGTGCTCCCGTGCAGCACACAGATATAGCATGCATTGTGCGTGTCACAGCAACGAACGGAGAACAGGCGACAAACTCAAATAGGAACCAAAGCAGGTGTCTTGAACAGTGGACAACTTCTAGAATGTCAACGGAATGCCAGGCCTGATACGCCCGCTGCCACCCCTGCTTGCCACCGACGCCACCAACTGTGCTCGCCACGCCTCCACTTCCACTTGCCGCCGCTGTCGCTGCCGCTGCCGCCGCCACCTCCTTCTCCACCGCTGCCGCCGCTGTCACCACCGCCGCCACCACCACCTCTGCCCGCCGCCGCCGCTGCCGCCACCATCTTCTGCCCCTGCCGCCGCCGCCACCACCTCTGCTTGCCACTGCCGTCACCGCCACTGCCGCCACCTCCTACCGCCGCCACCACCATTTTTGCCCGCCGCCGCCGCTGCCGCCACAACCTTTTGCCCCTGCCGGCGCCGCCACCACCTCTGCTTGCCACCGCCGTCACCGCCACTGCCGCCATCTCCTACCACCGCCACCACCACCACCGCTCACCGCTCCCCCTGCCGGGCAATGGCAGCTGCTCCGAGGTGCTGCTGTCCCTGGGGCGGGCAGGCCAGGCCAACGCCGCCCTCGCCCTTCGACAGCGCGTGAAAAGCATGGAGCTGGAGGGGGGGGGGCTGGAGGGGCTGGCCGCGGCGCTCGCGGGCATGGTGGGGGCGCACAAGGGCATCGTTATGGCGCTTGCAAAGGAGGGGCGCGTGGCGGAGGTGACTGAGGAGCTGAGGGAGATGGGTGCCCGGGGGCTTAGGGTGGACTCGGTGAGTAGGGGGGGGGGGGAGGGGGTATGAATATGGAAATTATGGTTCGCCCACCCAGCTTCAATGCCAGATGCAACGGTTGAGGTTGAAGTTTTCAAATTTGCAGGGCGCACTAGATGGGCGGCAGGGGGGGGCGGAGGGGCGCGTTCAACTTGATGCTCAATGCCAAAGAGAGAAACTTAACGTGAGGGAGGTGTTGGGAGGGGCTGGCGGCTGCGCTCACGGGTATGGTGGGGGCGCACAAGGGCATTGTGATGGCGCTCGCAAAGGAGGGGCGCGTGGCGGAGGTGACTGAGGCGCTGAGGGAGATGGGTGTCCGGGGGATGAGGGTGGACTCGGTGAGTGAGCGACCAACTTCAACACCAAACCTCAACACCAAACTTCAACACCAAATGCAACGGTTGAAAAGTTGAAGTTGAAATGGTGGAGGTGACGGAGGTGTTGAGGGATATGGTGCGCGGGGGATGAGGGTGGACTCGGTGAGCGTCCAACTTCAACACTGAACTTAAACACCAGATGCAACAGTTGAAAGTTGAAGGTGAAATGGGGGAGGTGACGGAGGCATTGAGGGAGATGTGCACATCTTGTGTGCGCGGGGGCTGATGGTGGACTCGGTGAACGCCCACCTTTAACACTGAACTTCCTCACCAACCTTCAACACCAAATGCAACTGTTGAAAATTTTAAGTCGAAGTGAGGGAGGTGTTGGACGCGGTAAAGGAGATGGGTGTCCGGGGGATGGGGTGGACTCGGTAAGCGGCCAACTTCATCGCCAAAGCTCAACACCAAACTTCAGCACCAAATGCAATGTTTGAAAAGTTGAAGTTGAAATGAGGGAGGTGACGGAGGCGCTAAGGGAGATGGGCGGACAACTTTAGAGTTCAACACCACATTGAGCGGGGGCGGACAACTTTAGAGTTTGCTTGCCTTGCCAACCTTAACACCAAATTTGAACACCAAATGCAACGGTTGAAGTTATGAGGCTGGACTCGGTAAGCAGTGGGGTGGCGGGGGGGGGTGGGGGGCCTATCGGAGCCCATGCTTGCCCGGCTATCCCCCAAACTTCAACAACAAATGCAATGGTTGTATTCGTGAGGCTGGACTCGGTGAGCAGGGGCGGGCAGGGGGGGGGGAGGTTATGGAAACCACGGCTCGGCCACCCGGTGTCAACGCCAAAGGCGACAGTTCAAATTAGAGTGCCAGGTTTAGAGGGGCGAAAGGGCATCTTTGATCTAGTGCTGCTCATTACCACACAGATAAACTTTAAATGTCCGAGTTGCTAATCGAGGAGTCTCAGTGCATTGGGGGGGTGGGGGGGGGGGGCGGGCTGCCGTTGTGGTTGAATGCGGTTGGTTATGGGGTTGGGTTGTGGTTGCAAAGGTCAAGGGCTGAATTTTGCGGGTTTTACCGGTGTGGACATGCATTTTGGTGGCGATAGCGGCGGCAGCGGCGGCAAATGTGTACCTAGATCATGCGGGTGTACATACTACTGTAGCACTTGTTTCCGTGACGTAGCTGCACAACAGTAGATTGCTCCCAGAGGACAACGTCGCTGTACCCCAAACAGCAGGCCTCTCTGCTGTGGCCTTAGCAAACACGTACCTTAATTATATGCCACGCACGCGCGAGCTACATACTTGCTTCCGCGACGTAGTCGCAGTTGTAGTCGCACACCGTGAGATGACTCCCAGAGAACAACGTTGCTGCACTCCAAACACCAGGCCTCTCTGCAGCGACGTCGGCAAACACGCACCTAGATCGTTCCATGCATGCATGTGCGGGCGCACATACATGCAAGTATCGGTACTTGCTTCCGTTACACAGTTGCACAACGTGACATGACTCCAAGAGAACAGTGTCGCTGCACTCCATTCACCAGGCCTCTCTGCCGTGAGCGCTGGCTGGCGCGCTATCTGAAGCGCACACACTCACCATGCCCAGTTACCTCTAGCGCCGACAAACACGCAGTGGTGAAACGGTGTTGGACAATGTAAAATTCGACTCTGAACATGCGCCGCTAAACTTAATGTAAAATTCGACTCTGAACATGCGCCGCTAAACTTAGTGCATCCCCCCCCCCCCC
>JAULBY010045098.1:0-12739 GCA_032358315.1 Ophiocytium majus
CCGCTGTGAAAAGTAATTTGAGAGTCTGATGGATTCAGGACTAACTTCAACTTCTGTCATAGTAACTTCAACTGCAGGACAACTCAAGGTCATGTACATCCTCGCTAGTCTGCATACTTTAGTAACACAAGCAGTTACACATGATTAGGGACAGCAGGCACAGCACTGCAAGACATTTGCTGCCAGTGAACAACTTGGCTGTAATATTGCGAATCTGGTTGCGGTGGGTTTTGCGGGGTTATTGTTTTTCCGCCCTCGCGCGCCAGAATATGGTTGTGAAAATGCACCAAAACCGTACAGCCGTGTAAATGCACCAAAACCGTACAGCCGTGTTTCATGAATCACAGGTGTTCACCTCGGAGTCCTTACGCCTGTTTTGGGCGGAGTATTAGTGCGAGTGTGGCCAACTGCCGAACGACTCAAGGACCGGAATTGCTAGCAAGTGATGAGGGTCCTGTCTCCTCAAACGATGGTGGTGTTGTTTGTGGCACACTTCTGTGTGTTTTTAATTTATTGCGAATCTGGTTGCGGTGGGTTTTGCGGGTTTACTTTTTTTCCCGCCCTGGCGCGCAAGAACATGTTGTGAAAATGCAACTGCCGTTCGGGCCTGAAGTGCTAGCAAGTGATGAGGGTCCTGTCTCCTCAAACGATGGTGGGTGTTGCTTGTGGCACAGCCACTTCTGTGTTTTATTAATGTATTGCGAATCTGGTTGCGGTGGTTTTTGCGGGTTTATTTTTTTCCACGGTTGTGAAAACGCGTCAAAAATCGTACAGCTAGCGACCATACAGCCAGCGAGGCTATGCAGCCCACTCACCCAGCAGCATCTTGAATGCCATCAATAGTCCGGCAGCAGCCTCCACGGCCGTCATGCTGAAGCACTGTGAAAAGTATTTTGAGAATCTGATGGATGGACTGACAGGACTAACTTCAACTGCTGTCATAGTAACTTCAACTGCAGTACAACTCGAGCACCAACACGTATGTAACCTACTTTGCATGTCCATTCATGTTAGTCTGCATACTGTGGCAACTCAAACACATGATTAGAGACAGCAGCCAGGGTAGGACGTAGTATAAGCCCAGTAAACAACTTCAAACACGGAAAGTCTAAGTTTAAGTGTGTGGTTCAGCCAACATGCATGCGCTTCTAGCATCAACAACTCACACATCCACCATGTACCCTGTGCACTTCAAAAACAGAAAGGCCTAGGTTCAAGTGTGGTTCAACCAACATGCACCCACTTCAAGCATCAACAACTCACACACCCAACATGTACCCTGTGCATCACACCTAAAGTCTCTACTGTGCAGGGGCATTTGGCTGAATGACTCCGGCTGCTAAATGACTCCGAGTTAGAAGTATATTACATGATTACAGAAGTGCATAGGGCACAGTCGCACACCGGCAGCTATGTGCGCACAGCATCAGAAGGGACACGCCATAGTCGCCAACAGTCAACGTGTGGTGCGCGGCACAAAGCGTGAGACGACGACGTCTTCTTCGCGGCAACATGCGACATACCACGTTCAGGGCGAGTCAATTCTTTTTGTTGACAACTAATGTATTGCAAATGTTCTCCGTCACCAGCGATTACGATCGTGATCTGATGCGTGCATTCCTTGTGCCTCACCAGGTTACAACCGAGGCTCTGGCAATCCCTGGAGAGGTTTTGCATCTAAAGTCGTTGGACGCGGCGCTGCGCCGGGCCAAATGTCTGCTGCGCTTCGTGAGCGTCAGCATGCAGACACATCATGATTGGTCGGTGGACCGGCAGGAGACGTTTGGCTTCCACCTCTCCGCAGCCTGCACGCTGATCGCGGGTTCCCTGGACGGCATGGCCATAATGATTCTGGTCTCCATGGGCACCGGCGACGCCAGCGATTTAGGCAGAGTGACATTCGGCAAGGTGTCATTCACATCATTGGAGGCGGCGAGGGAGCAGGCTACCATCATGGGATTGAGATCGCCGCGACAGCCCCCGCAGATTTCACAAACAACATTCGCTTCTCAAGACATGTACGTCGACTTCTTCGGCGTCACCAACTTCTGGAAGCATTACATGCCTCTCCCCCCACTCCCCAGATTTTTTGAAGATGAGCGCGTATTTGACTTTCAGCTTGAGTTTGGCGGCATCGGAGTCACCATCGACAACAAGCTCAGAGTACGAGCCTCCACATCCGGGACGGAAACGACGTGCGAGCGTAGCGGTCCCGTAATGCACGACCTACTTGTCCCGGCATATGACGCTGCATGCAGTATCCTGCATTCACTTTCCAGGGAGAGGGGGGTGAACGTGGAGTGCTCGCCTTTTCACGATGTGTAGCTCATAACATACACGCTTGCATTTGGGACGCATGAGCGGTGCTGGCGTTGATAGGCCAAGCAGCTTGTTGGTGCCGATGACCATCATGCTGCCAGCGGCATTTGTGTCCCGGTTGATGCTTTTCACAGAGCAGAGCAGGCCTTGCCATCGTCATTCCTGGTTTTGCAATGGAATGTACGAGAGCTGCGACTTCGCTTCATTTTGACCGACACTAAGCATGCATTGCTTGTCATGTACTCATATGTCGACACTACTACGGCTATCTCTCCAAGCGGAAGAGGTCCGTGACGGCCGCATATAGAGCGGAAGCCGGCTCCCTGGTTGGCCTGTGGGTGTGCGGTGTGTGCAGCACTGTTGACACGATGCAGGGCGCTGCCGGGGATGGGGTGTTCCTGGTCAATCAATTGGGCTGTGGTGTTGGGAAGGCGACTCAGCCTCGCAGGTGTCAAAGCTTCGCAGCGCCAACAATCATGGCATAAGGCACCCTGCTATTTACACACTGATGACTCAGAGACTGCTGAACACGCTGCTGCTGCTGCGTGGATGCTGCTGCTGCTGTGGCTGCTGTGGTTGCTTCTGCTGCGGCCGCTACTTGCTGCTGCTGGTGGCGGTGGTGGCGTGTTTCAGATTCAACGCGGCAGAACTGAAGTTCTTTGGTCAGGAGTTGAAGTTTTTCCTGCCCGTCCACTGCCCGTCCGGACGGCCGTCCTGACGCCCTTGGAGTTGAAGTTTTTCTTGCCCGTCCACTGCCCGTCCGGACGGCCGTCCTGACGCCCTTGGAGTTGACGTTTTTTCTGCCCCGTCCACTGCCCGTCTGGACGGGTTGGAGGCCCGTCAGATGTTACTCGGCTGCTGCGGTGCCGGTGTGAGGGGAGCCCACTGCTGTTCGGAGTGCCCACTGCTACTGCAGCAGCGCGTGTTGTGCCTCAGGGAAGGGGACCGCCCTCTGGGCCCGGCTTCCCAGCCACAGCCGCTTGATGCCACCTCTCGTATTTGTTAGGCTGCAGAGGCTGAGACCAGAGATTACGCCGTATTTTCTGGTGTGATGTTCTTCCTACCTGCAGCAAGGTGAACAGCAGCCCGCACAGAAGAATTTATTATTCTCTTGCTGCTTCTGCTGCTGACGCTGCCGCGGCTTGGTCCAAGTTGGCTTTCCTCCGGTAGCGCTGCTGCCAACCATACCGTGTCCCACAACCGCTTGATTCCGCTGCTGTGTCCTCTGAGGCGATTTGGCGGCGGTGGCGAGCCTTCCAGTTGGGCCGTTGAAGTGCACTAGAGGCGTGCCCAGGCCCCGCAGCGCACCCCTGAGCGACGGGCATCAGGATAATGAGTTGTGGTGGTGGCGCACCGTGTACTCGCCCCCTGTTGGTGTCTCCATCTTGATTCGATTGGTTGCGCATGCCTCGTGTGATAAAAAATGATGGTGGGTAGCGCTGCTGCTGCCTACCGGTGTCGAGGGTGAGTGGTGGTGGCGGTGTGATGTGCATCGCCTAGTGTCGCGTATTAGCAAGGTGCTGCTCGGTCTATGCGTGTTCTAGGCAACGCTCAAAGTGTGGTGGCGGAGCTGCTGGAGATGGCGTTGGCAGGGGGTGAAGTGCGCCAGATGTGCTGCTACTGCTGCTGATATGCACCACCTCCTTTTGCTGGCGCTGCGGCGCGCAGGGGCTCGCTGCTATTCCATCATGGCGACGGCCACCATCATCGACTCGTTCATCGACACCGTGGCCGAGGATGGTATGATGAGGGTCACCGGAAATATTGTGGATTTCGCCCAAGTGCACTGCTGGAATGACACGGAGCAGTCTGTGGAGGTGCGGCTGGATAGTACGGTGGCCCCCGGTTTCTGGGCGGAGGTGGTTGTCTCATCTGTTCGCAACAGCGTGCAGCGCACTGCAGGGCGCGTAGACAGCTTTGGGCAGGAAGGCAACAGGATACCGGGCAAGGCAGATGCAGCGGAGGTACTGCAGACGTCTCCCAACATGATGAGGGTGCGCATCAAGAGCACGCGCGTGCCCTCTTTTCACGTAACGGTAGACATTGCAACTTGAGATGCGGAAAACTGCGTGGCAAGAAGATTGCGTTGGTGGAGATAAATGTGATCCTTTCTTCTTCATGTACCTGTTCTAAGAGCACTCGCTCCCTGCTCTCTTTTACTGCCGCAAGCTTATTTTCCAGCTCCTCTACCCTTCTTCATCCTTCGACATGTTGGCTGCTGCAAGCTGGCAGCGTGCAGCGTGTTGTAATATATTTCTCCAGGGATCCGTACTGCCGCGCTCAGCAGCAGCAGTGCAGTGCTCATGCGCTACAGCTGTCATAATCACAGCTCACCTACCGCGCTCGACTCTACCTACCGCACCACTCCCAGGCTTGCGGATGCACACACCACACGCGGGCTAGTAGGCAAGGGCGTGTTTGCTTGTGTCATGTGCCCGGCCGCTACTGCTGTCTTGACGTAGGTCGTGCGGCGGCGCTGCACACTGCGCACGCACCAACTGCTCAACACGGACTACATATTCCCACCACACATATGCGGCACACGCTTGAGAATGCAAGCTCAGGAGCTGGCACAGTATGTCTGATTGACTCCAACTTGGCTATGACGGTATGTGCAGTGGTGCTCTCTGCAGCAGGCAGTACCTTGCCGTGGCCACTGACACAGGGAGCACAATAGGTGGCACACACCGGCGTTGAGCCTGTCTAGCATAGCCATCCCTGCAGGTTAAAAGCTTTTGCATTTTCAACCAGGCAATATCAATGCCACAGTGTTGCCGAGCGCTAGAGGGTGCTCAGGTACTGTGCTGCGTTGGCAATGCAGTGCGTGAGGATGCTGCCAACGCCATATTAATGGTGTGCTACATGCAACCAAAAAGCAAATCTGCCCCCTAACCCCTCTGTCACAACAGTGACAGGACGAGCAAACGGTCAAGGCACACCATTGTTGGCGGGGCGTTCACTGCAGGCCCCAAAGTGCACATTGGAGTGTGGCAGGCGCTTCACAAGTGTGCGTGCATGGGTGCGCCTGTGCGCAAGGCTCTATGTCATGGATTTAGCGTGCCTGGATACGCCTGTGCGCAAGGCTCTATGTCACGGAGGATTGAGGCGCAATGCTGGCCAGCTGCAAAAGGAGCAGCAGCAACATGCACATGTGCGTGCCACATCTGCTGGAGGGTGCACCACCATAACAAGGTGTGTACGGCGCACCCCCTGCCGCGCTGCTGGCATGCACACTTGCCCCCAGCTCTGCATATAACGATGCTAAATTATATAACTTCTACATCAGCAAGAGCATGATGGGGTGGCAACAAGAACTGCACGTGTTTCTCGCAAACCAAGCAATTAGAGACAAAGCACGTGAGGTGCGCGAGGAGGAATTACACCAGGCAATGCTAGCACGTGTGGTCCGCGATGTGAAAGGCGAGCAGCGCGCAATTGAGATGCACGAAAGTCTTGTCAAGGTGACGCGACCTTTGACATGCATCGTGTGTGACACAGTGTGTGAAATCTGCGTAAATGAGCAAGGCCTGCAGTACACGCGCAACGGGAGTGAAAGCATAATGTTTCACACATCAAACACAGGTACATGTGTGAATACGTATGAGTGCGCCCAGACTGCCTGACATGCGATGCCATGCTAAGAGTCATGTCATGTGACACTGGTTTACCTCCTGCCATGTCTCAAGATCATCATCGTTGGCGGTGTCAGCGTGAGCAACAGCGGGATGATGAGAGAATGTGTGTCAGCTGCATTGAAGTTTTCAAGTGGCATAAAGTGATCTGGGGAGTGCACCACGTAATCAGGTCAGGGCAGAGGGCGGGGCAGGGCATGGCACAGTGCAAGTCGCTGAGCACTTGTCTGGCATAATGCACATGACATTCACCACTTGGTACTCGCAATACTGGTTGCCGCTGCAACCGCCGCCGCGATCACTCCTGCTCCAGCGCTCACAGTGGTAGTATACAACGATCATCTAGCGCGGTGTTGTCATCCATGGCTGCCACCGGGCCACACACTTGCAGGAGGAGAGTGATAAGTAGCCAGGAACGGCTGAGCCTACCGCATCCACCGCTGACCTGCGCGTGCTGCCAGTGTGTACGGTTCATTGCCGCAATAAGTCCACCACGTGCGACCGGTGCCATCCAATGCAGGAGCATGGACTTCACATGCATGTGTAATGCCTGTGGTGCATGAGCAGAGCACATCACATAAGTACATGCTCTGCGTGCTGAATGTTTCATACATCAAACACAGGAACACTTGCGAGTACGTACGATTGCACCCGGACTGCCTGACATGCATGCTAAGAGTCATGTCATGTGACAACTGCCTTACCTCCTGCCATGTCTCAAGGTCATGTGCTTGAAGAGATTCTGAGTTGCGCACCTGGCAATGTTTATGAGAGCGAATTGAATTTATCACCTGCTGCGCTAGCGCGTGTGAGCATCATCTGGATGGTTTTTCCAACATGCTGTCGTGCACTCCAGGTGGCACGAAAGAACACATTCAACAAGCAACAAACAACAACAATACACCGACACCAAACTATGGACACCAATGATAACATGCAAAGTGTCATTTGGTTCGTGTGTATTGATTGCCTTGTCTCGCCTCGTCACACCCAACTACCACCGCCACAACCGAGGATGAGCTCCTCCGCGCACGCACGGCCTCGAAGAAGAAAGCCAGGCTGAAACAGACCCCCAGCCAGATTAGCCACCCGAGGTAGTTGCGGACAAACACACAACACACACGGCCACAAAGTTTAACGCGCAACTACCTCGGGTGGCGTCACCCGCGCACAGGCAGGTTATGAAAAAGCCAATTGACCAGGGGTCAGTATTGAAGTTCACCAGCGTCGTCAAGGCATCGCCCACAAAAAATCCTTTGCCGCTCACCATAAAATCCTCCGCAGTACGCTTGACGCTGCTCTCGGAAGGGCGGCTCACACGGCGACTGAGGGCGGCATAGAGCGGCACAGGGGGTTTGGATTTGGATTGGTTAATAGAAGGTGTATTGTGTACTGTGCATGTGCTGCATTGCTTGCATTTGCATTGGCCAGTATGACATCGGGTAAACGATACATAGGACCACAGTAGTGGACACCCAATCCGTAATCCGTGAAACACCTACTACCTCAGAAGACAACATGTGTAAACATAACACAAAACTCACCGGTGGATCTTGGGTGCGGACTCCTTGTTGAGGGCAGGAACATAAGCGATGGCGGCAGTGACGGCAGGGGTCGCGGCGGTGGCGGTGGTGATGAAGCAGGACACTGCCATCTCGAACAGGTGCGCGATATCCATGTGAAACTCCAGCGAAGTCCACGGCACGTCCGAGTCCGAGTCGGTATCGCCAAACACAACCCTGGCGATTCTCCTGGATGCCTTCATGTACTTGTCGATCGGAGAGCTGGTGGAGGTGTCGAACATCCTCTCCAGTGCGGCCACCGCCACCCGCGCCCTCCACTCCACCTCGACCAGCCTGAGCGAGCCAGCCTCCTCCGCCATACCGCCCAACTCCATCATGACCTCGATGTGGCGGAGGGGTGCGCAGACACACGCATAAACCTCCAAAATCTGCCTCCTCCGCTTGCTTCCCTCCAAGATGGTACCGGGGTGAGTGGTGCAATGCTGCCGCCTGGCAATGATGACGCCCGCGTCCACACCGCACCTATACGCTGCTGCAGCAACGACATTCTCATTCGCCCCCGTCTCCACCGCCTTGCGCACCGCCGCAGCTGAGGCGGCACAGTGATGCAAGGATGTAACGAACTTGATGGTCTCGCCGTTCAGCAGAGCATCGGTCCTAGCCCAGGGGGCGACCACCGCAGTCATGCCGCTCAGGTCCATGTCTGTAGTGAGGTGTGTAATGCGTTTGTGTTGTGATGTTGTGGCTGGGGCGAGCCAACCTACCACTTGGCGTAGTGAGCGAGGCTGCAAACCGCTGACACACTCCTCTGCAAATAGGAAGTGCGCCAGCAGCCACGAGGCCAAAGCGCGCAAGCATCATGGTCAGCGAAAGCAGTAGGCAGCATGAGCAGCAAGCGCAGCATGCAGGACAAGCTACTAGACAAGCAGCAGTGGCGAGCGGTGACAGACCAACATAGGGACAACTCGCCTCACTTCTCAGGCTTCTCCTGTACGTGCCGCCAGCCTCTCAGGCTGACTGTGAGGAGGAGACAAACGGTCTGCCCTCGCTGGATGTGCGGCTGTGGGAGACGCACGGTCTGTGTGGCTGCTGGTGACACGCGATCTGGCCTCGCTGGCTGTGAGGCTGTCAGTGCCTGGTGCGGAGTGAAGGTCGCTTTCTTGAATCTGAGTCAGTTGCCAAAAAGATACAAAATACCGCTATCGCCGTGAGCAGCTTAGCGGGCATAGCGGACTTTTTTAGGAATTCCGACTTTGGCACCGTAGTGTCGTGGGATTCGGAGGGCGCGCCAGACTAATATTGAGAGGCAAGAACGGATGTGCTGGGCGCACTAAGGAAGCATGTGCACCTTTCCGTCCTCTCGTTCATGCGGGCCTTGTGGTTAAGACGACGCATATTGAGGCAGTCGTACATGGAAAATTTCGCTGCAGTTGACTTTAACGGGTTTTACCAAAGCGTTGGTTGAAGAGAACACAGTTCAGGACGCCGTGTCAACCAGTTCAACCACAATTATCACGGAGGTGAGGCCGCGCCGCCAGTCAGAACAGTAACATACAAATAGATGCAAGGCTGCCACCATGCTCGTCCCATGAAGGGGCGGTGCTTTACCAGCACATCATAACGATTCGCCTCCCTTTCCACTGTTTACAAAGCACGCCCACCGCTCACATGGTGGTGCACTGCACTGCACTTCTGACTTACTGACCGGTGAAGATTGGGCACTTTAAATCCGTGTAGGCTCACCGGCCGTTGAGCACCCCGTTTCCAACAGACTTCTGACTTACTGACCGGTGAAGATTGGGCACTTTAAATCCGTGTAGGCTCACCGGCCCTTGAGCACCCCGTTTCCAACAGACTCAATGCAGCACCACAATTCTCGGAGGTGAGGGTGCCCCGGCACTCAGAACAGCAGGAGGCGAGCAGCAGCAGGCAGGGAGAGCCCACCTCAGCACCACTGCCCGCAGCAGCAGCCACTACTCCCAGCAGCAGCCACTACTCCCAGCGGTCTATGGCGTAAGCGTGCTGGTGAGTGGTAATGGGAGTGTGTTGTGCACTCCGCCTGCTGCCTCTGCTTGATGCTGGTGCTGGTGCTGGCGCTGATGACACCTGCTGCTGCTGCAGGACCTTCGGCCCTATAAATCGCAGAGCGATTTGCTGTTGGCACTGCTGCTGCTGACAATGCACCTCACCTCCAACTGCTGCTCGCTACACAGATTGGTGCTGACATAGCTGGTGGGAGTCAACAAGGAATTCTCGAGGGCGCGTACCAGAGCGTGTATTCTCTGACGCATATTAACAGAACAGGTATGTGCAACAAGCGTGCTGCTGGAAATTGGAGAGGGCACGTGCAGCAGGCATGGTCATGTGTGTAAATGTGTGTGCAGCAGGAATGGTCATGTGTGAATTTGCCGCTGCCACTGACCTGATCGTGTCAATGCCCTTGTTCTGCAATGCACCGGTGCAGACTATGGAAGGACAGGGCGGCGATGCTGTGCCCATCATTGACTTGACGAGCGATGCGAGTGACAGTGACGCCAGTTGGGGTGAGTTCCGTGTTGCACCACCTCTCTCCCGTGTTAGCAGCAGCCTCTCTCACTAGCTCGCATTGTCATAAACTGGCAGTTCAGATGTCGGCGCCTGTGCTGATACTTCCACACTCTCCCCTCCCTGTTACAACAGGCATTATGCATACCGGTGCCTGTGCTGATGTTCCACACTCTCCCCTCCCTGTTACAACAGGCATTATGCAGACCGGTGCCAAAAAGGCTTGTGGCGGGGAGGAAGTGGAGGATGTGGGCACCCAAGTGCTGCGCGCCATGGCGCGGGCGGGTTTTTGGCCTACAATCGCCGCATGCGCCGTCAACCACACTGTGCTGCGTGACATCGCACCTGACGTACCCTGCAGGATGACTGTGCCAGATGACAACATGCGCCTCATGCAGCGTATCGTGGCGCGGCGCAACGTGGTGTCCCTCGACATTCGCACTTCCACGGGGGCGGCATGTCTGCGCCACCTGAACAGCGCGCAACTGGGGCGCGTGCGTGAGGCACATTTGCGCTACTATGACATGGTCAACCTGCCGCCCCTGCCTGCCCAGCTCCGGATGCTGTGCCAGCTTAAGACAGCCACTCCCCCCTTTCCCAGACAGTCTCAAGTCTGTTCACATAGGCCCCTTGCCAGTGCCAGCGCCAGCGCAGCAGCACGCATAAGTTCGGGCATGAAGGGTGGTAACTGTGCATGTCAAGTGGCAGCACATCAGGCTGCACAGCAGAGCAGAGTATGACTCCCATCACTGTTGTATTGATGCCCGCCCCACTCTTGCCACAGCCCTGGGGCTTGTGCTGAAAGGGCACAGCATGGGCGCGGCGGGCTCTGCAATACTAGTATCTCAGCAGTTGCGCCCATCATTTGCTGCAGGTAGTGGCGCAACCAGATAGTAAGAGGATGCTCATCAACTGTTGTCTAGACATTCACGCCCATCTGTTTTGCTGAAGGTGGGCCTCTGTCTCAATAAAGGTGGACCAGCAGAGGCCGCGCACACCATCACACTTTCTGCCGCTGTGCTGCTGCTGGCCTGTACAATCTTCTGCACTTTCTGTACACGTGCGCCAGGGTAGATTTGTTGTTGGCCGAAGGCTGTGCATCTTCCCTGGGGCAGTGCTGTCTTGCGTGTTACGACAAAAGTGTGATGTGCCAGACAAGGCGTCAGCACTAGTGGGGCAATTGTGAGTGAAAACCACTCATCTTATTGGTCTCCCCCCACACCTGCCACCCATCTCGCACCCTCCCCAGAAACTCCAGCAGTAACGCCTCCCTGGCATTAAAGTGCTCGCCATCCCTGGTGATAACTGCATTGGGCTTGTAGCGCACAAAGACCACTGGCACTGCGGGGTGCAGTGGTGTGGTGCAGTGGCGTGGCGGACTGTGCACTGCTAGAAGGTGCCGAGCCGCGCGGCACTGGTCATATATGTTTTGCAGATTGGCTCTTGCGCTTGCTGTGTTGCGGCCGCAGTCACCATTGTGTGTCGTGCGGCGTGGTTGTGCGCCTGAAATCACAGGGGCTGGAGGGCAGAATGACAGGTTGCGCACAGCGCATCTAATGCCGCGCTGCTGGTATGCACACTTGCCCAGCTACACCCCATGCACGCACTCGACGCAGCAAGGACAAGCCGGGATGCAATGCAGCAAGGGCACTGTTGCACCTCTACTAGATGATCTTCGCCTTGACAAGTGTGGAAATGGGTCATATTGTGGTAATTTGTCTCCCCTATGCTTGTTGAGGTATGTGAAGAGCTTCTTGTTGTCATTGAGCCTACCGTGCAGCACATTAAATCTCATCCTGAACTGGTAAGTGTGAACATTGTTTACAAATCCTGGTATGCTAATGACGCGAGCAAAGTCTTGCCCTAGTACAAGGTACCACTCTTCCAGAAAAGCCAGCAAACTGCTCTGTGTGTGTCGTGACACCACCCCGTCGTTTGTGAATGTCACGAATTGGTCTCCGAGCCGGCCGTGCCATAGCTCGAGAAACGCGGTGAGTGTCGGCTGATTGTGCGCCGCCGCCACGCTGTTGGACAGGAAGGTGACAATCTTGCCGCCAAGGCGGCCGTACCACAGCTCGAGGAACGCGGTGAGCGTCGGCTCCTGGTGCGCCGCCGCCACGCTGCCTGACAGGAAGGTGACGATCTTGACGCCCAGGCGGCCGTGCCACAGCTCGAGGAACGCGGTGAGCGTCGGCTCCTGGTGCGCCGCTGCCACGCTGTCTGACAGGAAGGTGACGATCTTGACGCCCAGGCGGCCGTGCCATAGCTCGAGAAACGCGGTGAGTGTCGGCTCATTGTGCGCCGCCGCTACGCTGTTGGACAGGAAGGTGACGATCTTGACGCCCAGGCGGCCGTACCACAGCTCGAGGAACGCGGTGAGTGTCGGCTCCTGGTGCGCCGCCGCCACACTGTTGGACAGGAAGGTGACGATCTTGACGCCCAGGCGGCCATACCACAGCTCGAGAAACGCGGTGAGCGTCGGCTGCTGGTGCGCCGCCGCCACGCTGCCTGACAGGAAGGTGATGATTTTGACGTCCAGGCGGCCGTACCACAGCTCGAGGAACGCGGTGAGCGTCAGCTCATTGTGCGCCGCCGCCACGCTGTCGCACAGGAAGGTGACGATCTTGGCGCCAAGGCGGCCGTGCCACAGCTCGAGGAACGCGGTGAGCGTCGGCTCCTGGTGCGCCGCCGCCACGCTGCCTGACAGGAAGGTGACGATCT
>JAULBY010045109.1:0-37295 GCA_032358315.1 Ophiocytium majus
GCCGTGCTGCTGGTGATATCCGGCCACTTCGCGGGCTTCACCTACATCCGGCCCGTGCTGGAAGACGTGACCAAGCTGTCGGTGGCGGCTATTTCCGCCGTGCTGCTGGGCTACGGCATCGGCGGCTTCTTCGGCAACTTTGCGGGGGGCTGGCTGGCGGGGCGCAGTGAGCGCTACGCGATCGTCGCCGGCAGCGCGATGATCGCCGTGCTGGCGGCGGCGCTGCTCATCGGCGGCAGCTCCACCGTGGTCACCGCCGTGGCCGTGGCACTGTGGGGCTTCGCCTTCGGCGCATTTCCGGTCGGCTTCCAGACCTGGATCGTGCGCGCCGCACCCGACCAGGCGGAGGCTGCGGGCGGCCTGCTGGTGGCGGCCTTCCAGATCGCCATTGCCACGGGCGCCATCGCGGGCGGCCTCATCGTCGACTGGACAGGCGCGCTCGGCGCCCCTGCATTCGCCATGGTGGCCGTGGTGCTGGGCGGTTTGCTGGCATGGCGGCGCGGCCCCGGCTCCGGCCGCGACTGAGTCACGAAGGCCATCATGACCCAGCCGAAAACAGACCCCGACACCCATCGGCGCATCACCTTGGCGGCGCACCCGCGCGGCCTGCCTGTTGCGTCCGACTTCCATCTTGTGACCGGGCCCGTGCCGCGCCCGGGCGAAGGCCAGGTACTGTTGCGAACGCAGTTCCTTTCGCTGGACCCGTACATGCGCAACCTGATGGATGAAATCGGGCCCGGATACGCGCCCCCCGTTCCGCTGGGCGGCACGATGCCGGGCGGCACCGTCAGCCGCATCGTGGAATCCAGGCATCCCCACTACCGCGCCGGCGATCTCGTGCTCGCCAATGCCGGCTGGCAGGACTACGCCATCAGCGATGGGAGCGACCTGCTGGCGATCGGTGGCATGGCCCGTCCCTCCCTGGCGCTGGGCGCGCTCGGAATGCCGGGCTTCACGGCGCACGTCGGCCTGCTGGACATCGGCCAGCCAAAGGCCGGTGAAACCGTGGTGGTTGCGGCGGCGACCGGCGCGGTGGGTGCCATGGTCGGCCAGATCGCGAAGCTCAAGGGTGCTCGCGTCGTCGGTATCGCCGGTGGCGTCGACAAGTGCCGGCAGGCCGTCGACGACCTGGGCTTCGATGCTTGCGTTGACAGGCACGGACCCTTATTTGGGGAGCAGCTTGCCGCCGCATGCCCGGCGGGCATTGACGTGTACTTTGAGAACGTCGGCGGTGAGGTGTTGTCGGCAGTCCTTCCCCTGTTCAATATCGGCGCGCGTATGCCGGTGTGCGGCTTTGTCGCGCACTACAACGACTCGGCAGGCCCAGCCGGCGCCAACCAGCTGCCGCAGTTCCTGGCCGCCATTCTGCAGAAGCGGGTGCGCGTGCAGGGCTTCATCATCCTTGACTACTATGGCAAGCGCTTTGACCTGTTCCGCCGTGAAATGGGCGAATGGGTCGACAGTGGACAGGTCAAAGCGGTGGAACATGTTGTCGATGGCCTTCCGGCGACGCCCGCCGCCCTGTCGGACCTGCTGCAGGGCCGCCACTCCGGCAAGGTCGTCGTGCGGCTGGAGGCCTAGGAGGCGGCAGGTCGCGGTGGAAATGCGTGCCGCCATGGATTCCTGTCTTGCGGGCTCCCAGGCCATTCATTCGGAAGCCATCCTGCGCAGCACGTCCAGGACGGCGCTGCCCAGTATTGATTCCGGGTTTTTCCCCTCGCTTCTGATCGTGACCGCATTCGGATCAAGAAACTCGATGGCGTGAAAAACCGGAGCGCCGCTTTTTTCTTGAACCACAAGGGTGTTGAAGTCGCCGCGCGCTGTGTCGCAGCGGATATTCCACTGCGGATGGCCGTTGGGCCCGGGATCCGGGTTCAGGTACAGCCGGAACCCGGGAGTCTCCAGGCACGGGTTGTCGCTGTACATGCTGGTGTAGGTGCACCGACCGCCTGCCGTAATGATGTAGCGCTTCACCCGGTCCAGCTTTTCCTTGGTGAGGGTTTGCGCGTGGGCCGCGAATGAGGAAAGCAGGATCGCCGTCGCCACGGTCGCCGCTGAGTGGTTCACCGGCCGCCTTGCGTGGCTGCTGATGGCGGGACCCATGGCAAAACGCCGGCATGAAAAAACGGCCCCTCGGGCCGTTGCTCATTCCACATCTCAAATCGTTCAGAAATCCTTGCACGAACTTGGCAGGTACTTCTTGGGAATGGAGGTGGTGGTGCCGTCGGTACCGCAGGACCAGGCAACGGTACCGGTGGCGGTGTTGGCTTCGCCGCGCAGGACCATGGTCTTGCTGGCCGCACCGGCCAAACCGGTGTCCGTCGAGGACGTCACGATGATGTCGCCTTGAGTGGAGTTGTTGCCCGAATAGACCACCGTCGCGACGTAGCGCGAAGTCTGGGACAGCACGCCCATCGATGCCTGGGTCAGGTTCATCTTGGCTCTTTGCGCGTAAGTCTCGGACACAGCGGTACGGCCGGAAGATGCGGCCAGCACAACTTCAGAGACCTTGGCGCGGACCATGTAGTCCTGGTAGGCCGGCAGGGCAATAGCGGCCAGAATACCGATGATCGCAACCACGATCATCAGTTCGATCAGGGTAAAACCCTGCTGGAGAGAACGCTTCATAAAAAGCTCCTTAAATGGGGAAAACGAAAAATGCACACCAGCTTGTTGACTCTCCGCGACAGATCACAAAGCCATCCCACCATGCTGGCCAGACGGAACAAGATACGGTTCGTTTTTCTTTGTCAGGAGGCGCCGGATATGTCCGCGTGCCCGAGGCAACAAGCTGGAATGAAGTCTAGGATTGATCCAAAAAACCGATCCGGAAAATTCGCTTAAAAACTCATTAAGTCCCGGGCCGGGCGCCAGAGATGCGCATGCCGTGCGCCGTTTTTTGGGTGTGCATTTTCAGCCGCGCCGCGGTGGCGATATTTCATATTTTGTTAAGCGATTTTTAAGTACGGGCTGCCGGGTGCGCGCCTAGACTCTCCTGCTTCACACGCACTCGCATCCTCACCATGACCTGTCTTCATTTCCACGCGGCGTCGCCGCGCGGCGCCCGCGCTCTCGATGTCCTCCACATGCCGGGCCATAGCCCACTGCAAGGTTGAAGCCGTGATGGAAGAAATTCAAAAACACGCCAAGGCCTGCCTGGAAAAATACGCGGACTTCGGCGGCCGCGCGTCGCTGGCGGAATTCTGGTACTTCATCCTGGCCGTGAGCGTGGGCGGAGCGCTCCTGAACATGGTTCTGCCTTTTCTCGGAATGATTTTTTCGCTGGGCCTGATGGTTCCGGCGGTGGCGGTGGGCGCGCGGCGCCTGCACGACACCGGCCGCAGCGGTTGGCTGCAGTTGCTGGGACTGGTGCCGCTGGTCGGCTGGATTGTCCTGGTCTATTGGGCCGTGCAGCCCGGAGACATCGACACCAATATGTACGGCGTATCGCCGCAGGGCGAGTCGCCGCCGACACCATCGCCCTTCACCAAATAGCAGGATGGAAAACATGAAATCGATCTCCAATGCTTTTCGCCTGACCCTGCTTGCCGCGGGCCTGTGCACCGCCCTTGCGGCGAGCGCGCAGAAAACCGGCAAAGCGCCCAGGATCCAGTTATGGATGGACGTATCCACTGGCGGGATGGCGGGGATGCCGGAGACGGCGATGCCCATGGGCATGGGCGGCCTGTTCGGCGGCCGTTCGGCGGTGGGCGGGGACAGCGGCGGCTATGGCGCCGCCCGAGGCACCAACATCATGCCGCCGCGCGTCCTGGACATCGCATTGCGCAACAGCCTGAAACCCGGCGTGGAAGCCGCGCAGCTCATACCGGCGGGCATGCGCATGGGCGACAGCCTGCCCCTGGTACCCATGCCGGTGCAGCCGGAGGCGGTGCGCCCCGACATGTCAAAAGGCCACTCCAGCGAGAAACCCAAGGGGCGGCTGCTGGTGTACTGGGGTTGTGGCGAGTCCGTTCGCAGCGGGCAGCCGCGTGTCATCGACATGGCGCGCACCAACCCGGCCGAGTTCGCATCCGTGTTCACGGGCCACTATGCCGCGGACCGCGCCGAGCGCATTGACCCGCAATTCGCGCTGTATCCCAACGAGAAAAACCGCGTGAGCCTGGCTCGCGACAGTTCCCTGGTTGGTGAGCACAGCCTGCAAGGCGAGGCCATCCCCGCCTCCATGAAGTTCACGCTGGGCGCCGCGCAGGACATGATGCCGCCCATTGAGCTGCAGACCAGCGGGAAACTCGCGGACAGCCTCGCCATGTCATGGAAGACCATTCCCTTCGCGCGCGCCTATTACCTCCATGCCATGGGCAGCGTCGGCGAGGATACGGTGATATGGTCCAGCGCCGAAACCGGCAACACCGGCATGGGGCTGCTGGACTACCTGCCCAACGACAGGATCCAGAAATGGCTGAAGGAAGGCGTGCTGCTGCAGCCTGAGACCACCCAGTGCGCCGTCCCCAAGGGCATCTTTGCCGGTGACGCCGCGGCGCGCGGCGGCAAGGAGGGCCAGGCTTTGCTGCGCATGATGGCTTATGGCGGCGAAAGCAGCTTTTCTTCCGCGTCGCGTTCGGAGCCCGAGTGGACCGTGCGTGTGCGGGTCAAGTCGAACATCACGGCGTCGCTGGGCGCCGACGCGGCGGCCGGCGGGTCGCCCGGCGGGTCTCGGGCGCCGGGACTGCCGGTTCCCAATCCCCTGGGACTTCTCAAAGGCCTTTTCGGACGATAGCGACCGCGCGGCCACGACCGCGCGGGAATTCCGGTGATACGCCCGCTCCCGGGCAGAAAGAACACATGATGATGAAGCGTGCGCTCCCTTTGATCGCTGCCGTGCCTCTTTTGCTGGCCGGCCTGGCGGCGGCCGCCGGCGAACGTCCCGGCCGCCTGGTCGTCGACATCAAGATCGACGGCAAGGGCCACCAGAAAAACGGTGGCGCCTATTCCACATTCACGTCGGCCGAGCAAATGCACGCCGCGGCGACACTGCTCAGTTCCGGCATACCGGAATACACCAATCGCCTGGACGTGGAGGGCAATGCCGCCGCCATGCAAAAACAGGCGGAACAGGCCAAGGCGCGCGCGCCGGACCGGGCCGGGCAGGAGGCGTTCGTGGAGCGCTCCCGCGCAGCGATGGCGGCCTGCGCCGGCAACACCGCATGCATGACGCAGGTGGCGCAGAAGATGGGCCGTGAAACCTCTTCGTGGAACGTGCGCCCGCCGAGCAACAGCGCCAGCACGGGGCGCTTCCTGACCTATGCGATGTCGCCCGCCGCCGTCTGCAAAGGCGAGTTCGATGCCAAGCTCAAGACCGAAGTGGAAGGCAAGTTTCCCGACGTGCAGGGCCTTGTGCCCTTCACGAGCAAAACCAATGCCGACTACCATGCCAGCGAACTCCAGAAAAGCTCGCTGTGCAACGGCACCATCGTGTTCGATACCCGCAACGATCGCATTTTTGCCTACGTTCCCATGGTCGAGATCAAGGGCCGCAAGCTGCGCATGGAAGGTTCCTACACCGCGCAGGACAGCAAGGACGGGGAAGTCCGGATGAACCAGGATGCCCTGGCCTGGGCCGAGAAGCAGCTGCAGAATGCGCCGCGGTCCGGCAAGGAGCGCACGACGCTGAAGATTCCCACCGACACGCCGATGGGCGGCATCGGTGAAAAAATCATCAACGTCGAAATGAGCTGGAGTTTCGAGTCCCGGTAGAGGGTCTTGCGCGGTGCCGTGCATTCGTTCACCGGTTCCGTTTTTGCGTGTCAATCGGGCGTTGCGCGGCTGCTTTTTTGCCGTGTTGCCGCACGGCGAACTTAATGCGTTTTTAACGATTGCTTAAGTTCTTTTTCAGACCGCGCCACATGCCCCGGTCCTACAGTGGGTCGACAGTTCAGGTGATTCATTCGATGCCTGCGAACACTGCCAGGAATAACCAGCATGATGAAGAAAACCATTTCGGCGTCATCTATGCGCATGAGGCCCCTCATGCGATCTTTGATGAGTGGACCGGCCTTCGGCGCTTGCAGGGTGCGCGGCGTCCCTCCTGTGTGCGCCGCGGCCGCGCGGGCCCGGCGAATGGGTGGCCTGGCGCCGGCCGCTTCGACCCCCGGCAGCGGCGGCGGCCATCCTGACGAGCCCGCCGATGCCGCGTGGGCGCAATTGCGCTCGGGTTTGAACGATGTGCTGGCCGAGCTGTCGATGGACGGCGTCCAAACCCTCTCCGGGGATTAGCCATGCAATCAGGAAAGATCGTGCGGCAGGCGCGAACACGGCAAAGAAAGGCAAGCCGCGCGCGCGGCTTCTCGCTGGTCGAAGTGCTCATCTCCATCATCATTCTTTCCATCGGGCTGCTGGGAATGGTCGCGCTGCAGGCCGCGGCATTGCAGGGCAACCGCAGCGCGCGGGTGCAATCGGTGGCGGTGACGCTGGCCCGTGAACTGGCGGACATGCTCCGGGGCAACAAGGACGTGGCGATCCGGGACCGCGCGATGTTGACTCTCCCCGAGGACAACCCCTACATGGGCGATTTCAGCGTCAAGCCGCTGCAGCCCAGAACCGTCTCCAGCTGCCTGAACGTTGGCAACCACTGTGACTTCGATCCCCTCAAACCGCTCGAAGGGCAGACGGCCGTGGCGAACGCCCAGATGACGGACTGGCTGTCCCGGGTAGATGAATCGCTGCCGGGCGCCAGGGTGGTTGTGTGTTTTGACGATGCGCCGTTCGAAGCCGTAACCGGCTTGCCGCAATGGGGCTGTACCGCGGGCGCCAATGCCACGATGATGATCAAGATCGGCTGGACCCAGGCCGCCACGGACCGGTCGGGCACAAACGCCACGCCGCTGGAACGGGCCACGGGCGTGCTGTCCCGTCCGTCCGTCGTCCTGCCGGTCACGCCGGGGAACGAGCTATGAAAGGCTTCAGGCAAGCCGGCTTGACCCTGATCGAACTGCTGGTGGCCCTGGCCGTCAGCACCGCGGTTGCGTTGGTGGCCGTCTCGGCCCTGATCGTCAGCCGTCAGGGATTTTCCAGCGTCGACGCGGCCTCGCAGCTGCGCGACAACGCCCGCTTCGCGGTGGAACTGGTACAGCGGCTGGGCGTGCAGGCCGGCTACAAGGATATTGCCTACGCCGCCACGCCGCGCCCCACCGGTGTCTCCGGCGTGCCGGTGAACCCGGACCCGTCGGTCTTCGGCTTCAACAACGCCTTGGCCGATTCCAAGGATCCTTCGCATGCTTTCACGGCCCGCAGCGGCGGGTTGGGTGACGGCAGCGACATCCTGGTGCTGCGTTACCAGAGCCCGGAAACCTTTCCGGGTTCCGGCGTCGCGGACAAATCCGTGATCGACTGCATGGGCCAGCCGGCGGCACCCGCCGCGGTGCCCAGGGAGCGCGACAACGTGATGACCGCCGTGTTGCACGTCGCGCTTAACAACGGCGAGCCTGCGCTGATGTGCACGACCGTCGGCATCGACGGTGTTCCCGGCGCTACCAGGCCGATTGTTTCCGGCGTGGAGAATTTCCAGGTGCTCTACGGCGTGGATGGGGTCACGGCGGGGACGAAGTCCACCGCACCCGTGGACTCCATTGCCGACGGTTTTCTGCGGGCCGACCAGATAGGGGTTGCGGCCGACCCCGTCGCCACCAACGCCAACTGGCGGCGCGTGCGCAGCCTGCGCATAGGCATGGTCCTGCGGGGTTCGGCCGGTTCGGCGGCCGTCAAGGCGGCCGAGACGCTCTATCCCCTGAACAAGGCGATGGGCGCGGCGGCCGATGCCGGGAGCAACTTCGCGGCGCCCGCGGACGGCAGGCTGCGCCAGGTGGTCACCTTCACCGTGCATTTGCGCAACGACCAAGGACTTTGACCATGAGCAGCCATGCCTTGACTATTCCACGGTGCCCGCCAGGTTTGCAGCGCGGCGCCTCGCTCCTGATGGTGATGATCATCCTGGTCGTCGTCACCATGCTCGGCCTGGCCGGCGTGCAGATCGCGTCCATGGGCGAGCGCAGTGCCCGCAATGACCGCGACCAGCAAATCGCCTGGCAGTCGGCGGAGGCGGCGCTGATCGATGCGGAGTTCGACATCTACGGGCCGGTGCCTTCTTCCCGCCGCGGGGTGTTCGGCGCCGCGCCAAACCTGAGCCAGTTCCAGGCCGATTGCGGTGAAAACGGCGCGGCCGGCCTGTGCGCGCTGGTCGCCGGCGGCAAGCCGGCCTGGCAGACCGTGGATTTCGACAGCAAAAAGTCCGCCGAATTCGGCCAGTTCACGAGCCGGACTTTTTCCGCCGGAGGCGCGGGTGTCAAGCCGGCCGCCAAGCCGCGCTACGTGACCGAGGCGATCCGCGATCCGGCGGATCGCGACCTGGGCAGCACCTCGCCGAAATACATCTATCGCGTCACCGCCATGGGCTTCGGGCCGCGCAAGGAAATCCAGGCGGTTGTCCAGATGCTCTACAGAAGTTGAAGAAGGAATCACCATGCGCCACATTCCCGATGAACAAGCTCCGCCCATTCCGGCCCTGGAACCCGTAGGCCTGAACGCTTTCTTCAAGATGAAAGTGAGGCCGCGCGTCGGTCGATGGAGCCGCAAGAACACGGCCGCCGCGGCCCTGGGCCTGCTGGCCGTGGGCGCGAGTTTTGTTTTTTCCGTCGCCGGGACCGCGTCCCTGATTCCGGTCACCGATCTTGCCCTGCTGCCGCTCATGGCGGTCTCGCAGGGCGACAAGCCCTTGATGGCATTGGCGCTTTCGGTGGAGTACCCCACGGTGGGCGCGCAATACGTGCCGCAGGCGGCCGACAAGGAAAATCCGCCCGTGATCGACGAGACCTATTCCAACACCACGGAGTACATAGGGTATTACGACGCCGAGAGCTGTTATGCCTACAACAATGCGCCCACGGAAACACGCGAGACCGGAAAGACGGAGCAGGACTACAAACGCTTCGACCGCAGCGGGCCCGCGACCAACCGCATGTGCGCGGACGGCTTCAGCGGAAATTTCCTGAATTTTTCCTCCGGCTCGGCCGCCGACATGATACGGATGTCGCTGTCGGGCGGGGACCGCTACATCGACACGCCCAACCTGACCATCCTGCAGCGCGCCGTTTTGCCGGATGGCTATGACACGAGTTCGGGGTGTTTCTTTAACAGCCCGAACTTTCCGGCCAAGAAGCTGGGGCGCAATGGCGGCAATTATTTTGGCGCCATTCCGGCCATCATGAAGAACGACACCGGCGGCAAGGACGTGTGGGTGGGCAACATACTCGACCGCATTTATTTCGGCGCGATGACTGCGCCCACCGCCAAGCAGGAGTGCGACAAGAGGATCCAGTACAAACTGGGCGCCGCCAAGGTTTACCCGCCCGCCGGCGGCCCGGGTCCAGCCCACCCGATGACCGGGAAACGCCCGCCTGATACGACGCACTGCGTGGACGAAAACACCGGTTGCGGCTTTGGTGGCGTGCGCGAGGTCTGGTTCGGAGACGATACCGGCACCAGCTGGTCTGTTTTGTTGGCCAAGAACTTCACCCCCTGTGACACCACTGTTTTTGGCGACCCGATCAGTGGCCCCAAACAATGCTACACCCGGCCGAGCAGTGTTGCCTGGCCGCCGCCGCCCGAGGGGGGCGTGAATTCGGAGGGCTACTTTTTCGCGCGTGCCCAGGTGTGCAACAAGAATCCCGACGGCAGCCTGGCCGACGCGCGCGACTACGGCCTGTGCACAAAG
The DNA here is from genome assembly GCA_032358315.1 of Ophiocytium majus. Classification (NCBI taxonomy): domain Eukaryota; class Xanthophyceae; order Mischococcales; family Ophiocytiaceae; genus Ophiocytium; species Ophiocytium majus. Next base: position 9,728 of record JAULBY010045109.1, read on the forward strand.
TACACGAACAACTACAAGCCCACCGGTGCCATCCAGAAGTACGCCAACGAGATGCGGCTGGCGTCTTTCAGCTACCTCCTGGATTTAACCGCCCCGCCGGCAGGCTCGTTCGGCGGCGTGCTGCGCACGCCCGCGAAGTACCTGGGCAGCAAGCGCTTCAATGAAACAGGCGTTGAAATCGCCGGCACCAACCCCAACCGCGAATGGGATCCCGACACCGGCGTTTTTTACGCCAACCCGGACAGCGATGCGATGGGCATCAGCGGCGTGATCAATTACCTCAACAAGTTTGGGCGCACGGGCCCTGTGCCGGGCCGCTACAAGGCCTTCGAGCCGGTCAGCGAACTGCATTACGAGGTGCTGCGCTATCTCCAGGGCCGGCCGGCACCCACGCAGCTGGCCGTCTCGCGCATCACCACCCAGCCCGAGCTGCGTGACGGATTTCCCGTTTTCACCAGCTGGACCGATCCTTATGGCAATCGCCCCGCCACGGCCGACTATTCCTGCCAGAGGACCAGCATCGTGACCGTCGGCGACATCAAGAACAGCGATCCCACCGTAGACCGCATCCCCCCGGGCGACGCGGCCAGTGCCATTCCGGACATCCTGAGCTCCAACGGTTATCGCGCGGTGGTGAAGGCCTTCGAGGCCAACAGCGACAACCCAAAGATCACTTACAAGGACAGCCAGGGGGTTCTGCGCGACGCGACACGCACCGTGGACGGCGCCAATCCCGCCAGTGACGTCAAGGAGAATTTTTCCCCTCTCCTGGGCAGCGCCTACTGGGCCCGATCGCAGGACATCCGCCCTGTCACCTGGGCCGATGCGGCCAGGCGGCGGCCCGGCATGCGCGTGCGCTCCTTCTTCTTCGACGTCAATGAATGGGGACAGTCCGGCGGAAGCACCAAAGCCACCTACCGCAGGACGGAGAACAAATTCTTCACCGCGGCCAAGTACGGCGGCTATGAAACCGATCCGCTGAGCGAGGCCAGCAACGGCTGGGGCAATCCGTTCAAGCGGCAAAACGGCAACGACGACAACAACGTGTGGCAAAAGCCCGATGAACCCGGCGAGGCCAAGACTTTCTACCTGGCGGAGAATTCGCGCAAGGTGCTCAGGGCCTTCGACGAAATCTTCCGGCAGGCCTCCATCGCCGCCCGGAGTATTGCCGGCAGCGCAATCTCCAACGGCGAGTTGACGGCGGCGGGCAGCAACGCCTACCAGGGCGCCTTCAACACCGAAGACTGGAGCGGTGACGTGCTGTCGCTGCCCCTCACGATCACCGCCGGCAAGGTCGCGGTCGGCGCCACGCCCGCCTGGCAGGCCAGCACGCGCCTGGGCGCCATGGCCAACCCGGCGGCCACCCGCAACATCGTCATCGGCCATGCAACTGATCCGTCCTTGCCGTCGGTGACCCAGTTCTCGCCGGCGGGGACCCCGTTCACCTGGACCGACGTCGACCCGGTGCTCAGGAACCAGCTTTCCAGGGCGTCCCCCACGGCCACACCCGATGCGCTGGGATCCGCCCGCCTCAGCTACCTGCGCGGCGACCGCTCGCGTGAAGGCGCGGACTTCCGCAGGCGCAACAAGCTGCTGGGCGACGTCGTCAACTCCGGCGTGACCTTTCTGGGCGCGCCCCTGGCGTCGCTGTCCTCCGACGCGGACTATGCCAAGTTCTACAACGACCACTCCGGCCGCCCCGCGACCGTGTTCGCGGGCGCCAACGACGGCATGCTGCACGCGTTCAACGCGGCGAACGGCGACGAGGTCTTCGCCTACATTCCCAGCTGGCTGGGCCCCAAGCTTTCGGCGCTGGCCGACCCCAAGTACGGCAAGCAGGCCTATGTGGATGCCACGCCCGTGGTCGGCGAGGCGCTGGCCAAAGACAAGGTCTCCGGCGCATTGAAGTGGAAGTCGGTGCTGGTCTCGGGAACGGGCGGCGGCGGGCGCGGCGTTTTCGCCCTGGACGTGACCCGGGCGCTTGATTTCACCGGCGACAAGGTGATGTGGGAATTCACCCAGGCCGACGACGCCGACATGGGCTTTGTGATCGGCAAGCCGCAGATCGTCAAGATGCGCACCAGCGCGCCCAACCTTGCGCCCACTTACGGGTGGTTCGCCATGGTTGCCAGCGGCGTCAACAACTACCTCCCCGACGTTGCCGGCGCAACCGGCAACCCGGCCCTGTTCCTGTTGTCGCTGGACAAGCTGCCGGGCGAGGCCTGGGCCAAGGGCGGCAACTACCACAAGATATCGCTTCCGGTCGATGCGGCGATCAGCCAGACCACCCCGACCGGCTTGATGAACTTCAGGCCCATCTTCGGGTCGGCCGGGCAGGTGACGGCGGTGTATGCCGGCGACTTGCATGGCAACCTCTGGAAGCTGGATTTCGCCAAACAGGGCAAAGCCGACTGGACGATGCACAAACTGTCCGCCTTCTACACCGGAACGGAGAGCTCGCCGACGGCCATTCCGCTGTATGTCGCCAAGGCGGCGGACGGCATCACCCGCCAGCCCATCTCGATGGCGCCCAGCGTGACGGCGGGTCCCCTGGTCCACGGGGTTCAAACCGCCTATGTGGCGGTCGGGACGGGCAAGTTCATGGAGCCCGGCGACAAGACCTCGACCGCCAAAAATTCGTTCTATGTGGTCTACGACCCCGGCAAGAACGACCTCGACAGCGCGGCGGGCAACAGCGCCATCAGCAGCCGGAACCGGCTTGAGCCCGGAACCGTCAACACCGGCAGCGGCACGGTCACGGTCAAGAGCTTTACCTGGGGAACGCCCAAGCTCGACAGCGAGACGGCCGTGCGGTCGGGGTTTTACTTTGATCTCCCGGACAACGGGGAACGCCAGGTCAGCAACGCCGTCATCAAGGGCGACCACCTGGTCTTCGGCAGCCTCAATCCCACGGCAGCCGGCTCCACCGAGCCGTGCACCCCGGGCCGGGGTGGCAATGAATACAGCCTGAACGTCGACAACGGCAACGGCAGCGTAAAGCCTTCCACCGTGGGCCTCCTGGGCGAGCCCCTCGTCGTGGACCTGATCGAACTGACCACCTACACCAAGAGCGACACCACGGGCCGGCGGACCAAGACCGTGGTGAGCCAGGTGATCCAGCAGGGCTCTGGGGGTTTCGGTCCCGGTGAACAGGTGACGACCAAGGTGATCGCCGGCCGTCTCAGCTGGCGCCAGGTCAACAACTACCAGGATGTGAGGAAGTCACCATGAAGCATTCACGGGCGAGAGGCTTTACCCTGCTCGAGCTGATGGTGGTGGTGGCCGTCATCGGCATCCTGGCGGCCATTGCCTACCCATCCTACGCCGAGTCGATCCGCAAGGGAAAACGCGCCCAGGGCAGGGCCGCGCTGGCGGAACTGCTGCAGCAGCAGGAGCGTTATATGACCCAGCGCAACTGCTACCTGGGTTTTGTCACCGGCGCCACCGGCGTGGCGGCGGCGAGCGCGCCGGTTCCCTCCAGCGCCTGCGGCGGCGTGACGCCGACGTCCGTGCCCATGAAGGTTTTCTCGGGCGACACGCTCGCCGAGGCCGCTTATTTTCTGTCCGCGAGCGCCTGCGCGGGAGCCCGCATCGACGAGTGCGTGCTGTTGACGGCCGTCCCCCGTTTTGTGGATCCCGAGGTGGGAACGCTCGCGATGACGAGCGCGAGTTTGAAGGACTGTACCGGTACGGCGAAAGCCGGCAACTTCAGGAAATGCTGGCCATGAAAACACTTGCACGCACCGCCCCGAAAAACGGCGGCTTCACGCTGATTGAACTGATGGTGACGATGATGATCGGGGCCGCGCTGATGACCGTGGGCGTGCCGTCCGTGCGGACCTTCCAGCGAAATGCCGAACTCACGTCGGCCAGCAACAACCTGATCGCCGCCGTCAACGCCGCGCGCGGTGAAGCCATGAAGCGCGGCACCAATGCCATGGTCATCCCCCGGCAAGCCGGCGGGTGGAACAGCGGCTGGGTGGTGTTTATCGACCAGAACGGCAACGGAAAGTATGACTCGGCGGCCGACGTTACCGTTTTCGAGCAAAGCCTGTCCGCCGACACCTCGCTGGCGGTGTCGGGCAACGCCGATTACCTGATGTTCGACGGTTCCGGTTATGCCAGGACGACGGCCGGCGGCTTCGGCGCGACGACGCTGACGATCAGGCGCACCGATGTCGGCGATTACGACCAGGTGCGCCGCATCAAGGTCGCGCAAACCGGCCGCGTGCGCGGCTGCAAACCGGCCGGTGTCAGCGATCCCGACTGCAGTGACGCGGACGACTGAACAGGGTTTGGGGGGGGGCCGGGGTGCACGGCGTGGTTCCCGGTCTTTTGCCCAGGCTTGCGGCCTTGGGCGCCGCACTTCTTATGCCTAAGCGTCTTTTAAGTATTCGTTAAGCGTCTTTGTAGAAGTGCCTCGCCTTTGCGGCTGGACACTCTCATGTCCGCATTTCAACAACCCGCAAGCCGGGGCCGCATCCAACGTGCATCGAGTATGACCATCCCCAAAACTTATTCCTTCATTGCCGGGTCCGGGCGCGCCGATTTACCGCGCGCATCGTCTGCGTTCACCAAATGCCTGACACCCTGTGCAGCGGCGATCCAGCTGCTGCTGGCATCTTCAGCCTGGTCGGTCACCATAGACGCCGTCATCGTCACCACACCTGACAATGCAGGCATCGGCGGTGCGGCGTCTGAAGCGGTCACCCTGCAAAACAACGGAACGCTGCGCAACACCGCAACATTTTCCACCGCTCGCAACTTCACTCTGCAGCTTACCAGCGGCACATTCGACCCTAATGCGGCGACTGCGCTGACAGTCAGTGGTGTGATCGATGGGGCCGGCGGCCTTACCAAGGCGGGTGCGGGCACGCTGATCATGACGGGGGCCAACACATACGGCGGTGGCACCACCGTCATCGAAGGAACGCTGCAAGGCAACGCCACCAGCCTGCAAGGCAACATTGTCAATTTCACTACGGTGGTATTCAACCAAACCGGAACCACAGGGACTTATGCAGGAACCTTGAGTGGGACCGGCGGCGTGAAATTTACCGGTGACGGCAATGCCGTCCTGATGACGGGCGTCAACAGCTACCAGGGCGGAACGGTAATTGATGGCGGGACGGTGGGCATCACGGCCGATGCCAACCTGGGCGCCGCCGCCGGTGCCGTCAGCATCAGCAACAACGGAAGTTTGTCGTTCAGCACAAACAATTTCACAAGCAATCGCAGCCTGACCTTCACAGGGGATGCCAATATAAATCTGGGCAACAACACCGTGACATGGGCAGGGGACATTAACGGCACCGGCAAGCTGGTTCAGGCCGGCAGTTCCCTGGGCACCTTGATCCTGACCGGCAACAACAGCTACAACGGAATAGAAATATTCACCGGCACCATGGAAGGCAACACAGCCAGCCTCCATGGCGCTATTGCGCTGGATGGCACCAACTCAACCATCCGCTTCAACCAGGCTGTTAACGATACCTATGCGGGTGCCATCACGGGCGCCGGAAAGTTCACCAAAACCGGTGCCGGCACTTTGATCCTGACGGGTGCCAACAACTACAGCGGAGGTACCACGGTGACGGCCGGCAGGCTGCAAGGCGACAGCACGAGCCTGCAGGGCGCCATCGCCAACAATGCCAGCGTCACCTTCGACCAGGCCACGGCAACGCCCGGTACCTATTCCGGTGCCATGAGCGGCACGGGCAGCCTTACCAAGACGGGCACCGGCATGCTGATCATGACGGGTGCCAACACCTATGGTGGCACCACCACCGTCACCGCCGGCACGCTGAAAATTGACGGCAGCCTGGCGCCCACCTCGGTTGTCAACGTGGCGAACGGCGCGATCCTCAGCGGCACCGGCAGCGTCGGCGCCACAAACGTCGCCGGCGGCGGCACCCTGTCGGCCGGCGGCGCCGGCACCATCGGTGCCCTGGCACTCAACGGCGACTACACACCGGCGGCCGGCAGCAACTTGCGCGTCTTTTTTGATGCGGCCAATGCCTCCCGCGTCAACGTCAACGGCGTTGTTGCGGGCATCGACAACGCCACCGTGCAGATGCGCGCGGCCAATGGCGCACCGGTGGTGCCCGGCGGCTACACGCTCAACAAGCAATACACCGTGCTGAGCAGCACGGGCGGTATTACCGGTGCCCTGCCTTTTGTAGACAGCGACCTGACCTTTCTGACTTTTATCCCCAGCTTCCAGAATGCAGGCAACGATCTTGCCGTCACGATCAATGCGATTGCCGCCGGCCCGGTGCCACCCGCTCCGGTGCCAACCGGACCGCTGACCCCCCCGTCGCCGCTGACCACTGCTTTCACCCAGCACGCGCTTAACGACAGCCAGCGCGCCGCGGCTGCGGCCCTGGATGCAAACCTCAGCGGCATGCCGGCCCAGGCGCTTCTTGCCACCACCGGCGTGACGCCTGGCTATGCCTTGCAAAGCGTCTCCGGCCATCAGTACGGCGTGACAAGCCAGATCGTGCAAAGCCGCCTGCAACAGCTCCAGCAAAGCGTGGACCGGCAGCAGCGCTGCCAGGACGCGGGTGGTACGGGCACAGGCACTGCCGGCGCAAGCGGCGGCATTGATGGCGGCGGTTGCCAAAGCATCTGGGCCGAAGCGGGTGGCGACAGCCTGCGCCTGCAGGAGGATGGCGCCAGTCCCGGCGTGCGCAGCACTGGCAATCATTTCTCACTGGGTGTGCAACACAATTTCGGCGATGGCTGGAGCGGCGGGCTGATGCTTGGCCGCAGCAACGCCAATGCTGACTATGGAAACGCTTTGGGTGACGGCAAGGTCACCAGCACCCAGATCGGTGCCTATGCCAGGTGGGGCGTTGACGGCCGGTATGTCAGCGCCAGCCTGGTCGGCGGGCACGAGCGCTACAGCATTCACCGCGACTTGCGCGGCAGTGGCACGCGCGCAAGCGGTGAGTATGGCGGCAGCAGCCTGGGTGCCAGTGTCGAAGCTGGTTTTACCGGTAGCCAGCTGGGTGAAATCAGCGTGCAGCCGTTTTTTGGCTTGGCGATGACGCAGGTCAAGCGCGATGCCGTGCGTGAGACAGGCGCAGGCAACCTGAACCTGAATGTCGCGGCCAATAGCGATACCGCGATCACGACCCAGCTTGGGGTGCGCTTTGGCGGAAGCCTGGGTGCCGGACCGGGACGCTGGTATGTGCAGCCCGGCTGGAAGCACTCTTTTGAGCGGGCTTCCTCGCATGTGGATGCGAGCTTTGCCAGCGATGGATCGGTGGCCTTTGGCTACGATGCGGCGCGCCCCAAGCGCGATGCCCTGGCGCTGGAAGCGGGCCTGCAGGGCGGGATTGAGAAGAATGTCTCGTGGTTTGCAAGCGCCTCCGTCCAGACCGGCAACCGTGCCGAAGCTTTGCGTCTTTCGGGTGGCCTGAATGCGAAGTGGTGACTGGGAGGTAGTTGGCCGCCGGTTGCCGGGCGTCCAACTTTCCCCGCTCTCCTGGTTTTCGGAACCTGCGCGGCAGTTGCGGAAATCTCCGGAATCGCAATCGTAGATCCCCATGCAGACCTGCAATACCTATTTGTCACCGCCGCTGCACCGGCGATCGAAGCCTCGCACGCTCGCGTTATGCGTGACGCCCTGCGTGGCGGCCATCCAGTTGCTATTGGCCGCGCCGGCCATGGCGCAAAGCGGGGTGTTTGACATGGGCGTCTTCAACGGAGGACGCTATTCATCCGCCTATGGCGTCAGCGCCGATGGTCGCGTGGTGGTGGGCTACTCGGAGGATGGGCTTGTGAGCCAGGATCGCGCCTTCCGATGGACTCAGGCGGGAGGCATGGTCAACCTGGGCACCCTAAATGCGGGAACGTCTTCCTATGCAACCGGTGTCAGTGCAGATGGCCGCACCGTGGTGGGATATGCCATGGACGGCGGGCTCAGCACCGACCGCGCCTTCCGCTGGACTCAGGCGGGCGGTATGGTCAGCTTGGGCGGACTCAACGCGGGGATTGATTCAACCGCCTTGGGTGTCAGCGCCGACGGCGATGTGGTCGTGGGCTACGCAAGCAATGGTGCAGAAGGTGGAAGAACGCGCGCTTTTCGTTGGACCCAGGGCGGCGGTATGGTCAGTCTTGGCGGGCTCAATGCAGGACCTTTTTCATTTGCCTATGGCACCAATGCCGACGGCAGTGTGGTGATTGGCGAAGCATATGACGGCGCCATGGGAAATGAGCGGCGCGCCTTCCGCTGGACCCAGGGCGGTGGCATGGTCAGCCTCGGCACGTTAAACGGCGGACACGATTCATATGCCAGAGGCATCAGCGCCGATGGCAGCGTGGTAGTCGGGGCTGCGCGCAATGGCGCGCTGGGTAATAGGGAGCGAGCCTTTCGTTGGACGCAGAGCGACGGCCTGGTCGACCTCGGTGCGATCAATGGTGGAATTTCTTCGGCCGCGAATGGCGTGAACGCTGACGGCAGCGTGGTGGTGGGACGCGCATCTGACGGCGCTTTGGTTGGCATCGAGCGCGCGTTCCGCTGGACGCAGGCTGGCGGCATGCTGTCTGTTGAACAGTGGTTGCGCGACGGCAGTGTGACCGTACCGGTGGATGTTACTTACGAGGCAACGGCCATCTCTGCTGACGGCAAGGTGGTTGTGGGTTTGCTTGACAACAACCACCCCTTCGTTGCACGCCTTACGCCGCAAGGCAGCGGCATCGTGGACGTGGTCAACTACCAGGGCAGCCTGGCCGGCGCAGGGAATACGACCTCACTGGCATTGAACGGCGCCGGGATGGTGATCCACGGCGCGCACGGCAGCCCGATGCAAGGCCGTGTGGCGACAGGCCGGAGTTCGTTCTGGGCCAACGACGACGCCGGCGACAACGGCCACGACCGTTTCGGCGGCAGCCTCTCGAGCGCCGAAGTGGGCCTGGCCCACAACTGGGGCAACAGCCTGCAGGGCAACATTGCACTCGGCCACCAGAGCGAAACCCAGGGGCTGGTGCTGGGTGGCGAGACCCGGATGCGCGGCACCTATGTGATGCCCGAACTCATCTGGCAAGCAAGCGACTCTTTGTACGCCACCTTCAGCGGCTACTACCAGCGCGGTAGCGCATCCGTGCGCCGTGGTTACTGGAATGCAGGCGTGACAGACTACTCACGCGGGGATACCGGCGTTGAAGTGATGGGCTTGCGCGCGCGCCTGGATTGGCTGGATGCCTGGAAATTCGGCGACGCCAACCTGACGCCCTACGCCAGCCTGACCGCCACGAGTGCGAAGGTCGATGGTTACACCGAAACCGGCGGCGGTTTTCCCGCACGCTGGAACAGCAGAAGCGAGAGTTCGACCGTGCTGCGCGCCGGCGTGGATGCGGTGCTGCCGGTCGGCGGCAACGTGAACCTGCTGGGCCGGCTGGAATTGGCCAATCGCTTGCAGGGCACCAGCGGCGCGGCGACCGGGGAGATCCTGGGCCTGTCGGGTTTTGCCGTGGGCGGGCAGGAGCAGCGCAAGAGCTGGCTGCGCACAGGCGTGGGCATGGAGGGCAAAGTGGGCCAGGCCGGAACGGTCTCGCTGATGCTCAACGCCACCACGCAGGGTAGCGCACCCGCCTACTGGCTGGCTGCCGGTTACCGCATGAGTTTTTGAATGTGCGCGCAGCAGCAGTCGCCAAGTCGCATGCGCAGCACGATTTACCTGAGGACACAAAAATCATGAAACAACTCGAAGTCCGGATCATGGGGCAGAGCTATGTGCTGGGTTGCCCAGAAGGTGGAGAGCACCACATGCTGGAGGCGGTGGAACGCGTGGATACGGCCATGTGCAGGATACGCGGCGAAGGCAGGGTCAAGGTGCGCGACCGCATCGCCGTCCTGGCAGCGCTCAACCTTGCGTTCCATGCCAGCCAGGGCGCGGCGATGATGAACGGCCCGCGCCCTTGCTAGCCGGAGATGGGTGGAAGGCTGCGGCATCGCATGCTTGGGATCACAAATGGGTCGCAGTTTGTGTACGGTATTTTTAAGCAAATTTTCAGAAATAAGCCAAGGACGCAAGCCTAGACTGTGTTTCACCCAGCCAGGAGAATCGCCATGTTCAACTCCGTGTTTCACCGCACCGACCACCTCAGCCCCTGGAGGCATGCCCCCTTTGACATCTCCGAGTTGCCGCAGCCGGCCGCCTGCGCCGACGAGGCGACGCGCCGGCTTTTGCTGGTCGCCGGCGGCCTGGCGCTGGTGCTGTCGCGTTGCCATCCCAAAGAGGTGGAGCGCCAGTACCCGAGCACCAACGAGCTTTACCGGCTGTTGCGAAGCGAACTGAAGCGCCAGGGGAAAACGTCGGAGACCTCCGACCTGTTGCTGGAGACCATGCATGAGGTGTCGGAGCGGCTGGATCCGGTGTCGCGTCATGCCCTGAAAGCCAGCCTGGAGGCCAAGCGCATTGAAGACCGCGATCACCAGCAGAAAATGAACACCACGGTTTCCCTGTCCAAAGCCGCGATGGCGGTGGTCAATGAGGCCTCCAATTCCCGGCTCAGCTTCACCTCCGCTTCGATTGAGGTGACGGAATCAGACGAGGACCCGCATGACACGGTGCCCGCGGGCTTGATGCCGCTGGCCAATTAAAAAGGATGGATCTTTTTTGCTTGCTGTGCCGCACCTGCGGCTTGGGCCTTGCACTGGGCGCGTCGCTTGCGCACGCGCAAGCCAGGCTGGAGGCCGTCCCCGGCGCGAAAGCCGGCGCCGACATCAGCGTCACCGTCAGCGGCGCGGAGCCGCGCGACTTCGTGACCATCATGCCCAAGGGCACGCGCACGGGCGGCTATGACGCTTATCAATACGCGGGAAGCACAGGCGCACTCAAGCTGAAGGCTCCCGTCAAGCCGGGCGAGTATGAGATCAGGCTGATGGGCGCGAACCCGCCTTACCCGACACTGGCCTGGCGCGCGCTGGTGATCGACGCAACGACGGCAACACTCGACGCACCCGCGCAGGTTGCGGCGGGCGCGAAATTCCAGGTCGGATGGACCGGCCCGAACAACGCAGGCGACTATGTCGGCATAGGTGAAGCGAATCCCAAGGAGGCGCCCTACATCACCTATGCCTATGCCGCCAAAGGCAGCCCGCTCACCCTCAGTGCGCCTGACAAGCCGGGCGACTATGAACTGCGCTATTTTCTTTCGGCCGGCGGCGCCATCGTCGCCTCGCGAAAGATCACGGTGGCCGCTGGCAGCGCCAGGCTTCAGGGCCCGGCTGAAGCGCTTGCCGGCACTGCGCTGGCCGTGAGCTGGGCTGGGCCGAACAACCCCAACGACTACGTCACGGTGGTGCCGCGCGGCGCTCATGAGGGCGCCAGCGGAAATTTCGCGTACACCGCGCGCGGCAATCCCGTGTCGCTGCCCGCGCCGCTCGCTCCGGGGGATTATGAGTTGCGTTACAGCACGGGCCAGTCCCATGCCACGCTCGCGCGGGCGGCCGTGCGCATCACGCCCGGCAAGCAGGAGCCGGGCCTCATCACGGCCTCCGCCGCAACAGCGTTGCCGGCTGGCAGCGCGGTGGAAGTAATCCTCGATGCCTCGGGCAGCATGCTGCTGCGCATCGGCAAGCAGAGCCGCATCGACATCGCAAAACAGACGCTGTCCAGGCTGACCCGCGACATCCTGCCCGCGGGAACGCCTTTTGCCTTGCGCGTTTTCGGCCGTGAGGTCGATTCCTGCCAGACCGACCTGGACATCGCGCTGGGCCCGCTGGACCCGGCCGCCGTCGCCACGAAAATCGATGCGTTGAAAGTCAAGAGCCGGGCCCGCACGCCCATAGGCGCCTCGCTGGAGCGTGTGGCCGAAGACCTGGCGGCGGCCAAAGGCGAGCGCCTGGTGATCCTGCTGACCGACGGCGAGGAGACCTGCGGCGGCGACGCGGCCGCCGCCGTCGAAAAACTCAAGAAGGCCGGTGTCGCCACCCGCATCAACATCGTCGGTTTCGCCATCGACGACAAGAAGCTGGAGGCCACCTTCCGCCACCTGGCGGACTCGGGCAACGGCAGCTATTTCAATGCGAGGGACGCGGCAGGCTTGGCCGACGCACTGGCCCAGGCCCTGCGGCCCGGCTTTGAAGTGCTCAACGCGGGCGGACAGGTGCTTGCCGAGGGCGTGGCGGGCGGCGCGCCCGTGCGGGCGATGCCGGGCAGCTACACCGTACGCATCAAGGGCCAGCCCGCGCGTTCGCAAGCGGTCATCGTCAGATCCCGTGAAACGTCGAACCTGAAGTTCTGAAGCCTCAGCGGCAGGCTTGATCCCTGGCTTCTATCGCGGCCAGGCCCGCGATGGCCAGCGCGTAACCCTCCACGCCGAAGCCTCCCATCACGGCCCTGGCGACCAGCGCGATGTAGGAATGGTGCCGGAAGGCCTCGCGCGTATGGATGTTGGCGAAATTCAACTCGACCACGGTGACGCCACTGCCGACGATGGCATCGTGCAACGCGATGCTGGTGTGCGAGTAAGCGCCGGCATTGAAGACCACGCCGGCCAGGGTGCCGGACGCCTGTGCATGGCCGGCCTCTTGCAGGGCCTCCAGCAACACACCCTCGTGGTTGGACTGGCGAAAGTCCAGCGCGAAGCCGTGGGCGCTGCAAGCGGCGGCGCAAACGGCCTCGACGTCGGCCAGGCTCTGCAGACCCAGGATGGCCGGCTTGTGGACGCCAAGCAGGTTGAGGTTGGAACCATTGAGCACAAGAACTGTTTTCATAAAATTGCCCCGCAAAAAAAGGTCTGGAGGGGTGCGAATGCCGCAGCGTTTGAACTACCGCACCGTTTCACGGGCGCCGGCGGCGTGTGTGGCTTCAGTAGGTGAACGTGACGGTGACGGTGTCTGAATAATTTCCCGGCGGGGCGGTGGCTTGCGGGGGCACGCGGCCGTACACCTTGGAGGTCGATGGGTTCAATTCACCGGTGCCTGCGCCTGACGCCAGGTCTCCGCCGGAATTTCCCCAGCGCTGCTTGTAGTTGGGGTCCTTGTAGAGTTCGTAGCCCACATACTGGCCGCCATTGCGCATCCGGCGCACCCCGCTCAAGGCGTTGATGCCGTCGTCGAGGCCCATGGTCCACCGGACGTCGAGCGGGCAGCGCACCATGATGGTCGATGTCTGGTCGTGCTTGGCGGCCAGCGAGGCCGCGCTGCCGAAGTCGAGGTCTGTGGCCAGCGTGATGCGGCAGCCGCTGCCGACCGTGGCCACTACGCGCAAGGGCGAGGTTTTCGTCTCGGTGAGCGGTCCACCGTTGCAGGTCAGGGGATAACTGCCGGTTCTCAATGAATAGACGATCGTGGCGAGAACATTTGACTCGAAGGGCTGTGATGCCGGCGGGTTTTGCCCGGCCTGCACGCGGCCGTAAATGGGGATATCGGCAGTGGCTTGCAGGTAGTCGGCGGGAACGTCCAGTAGACCGGTGTAGACGGGGAAGCCGCTCCCGGCCGGCGGCAGGCCGATGATGTTCTGGAGTGCGGCGTCGGAATAAAGGTCATAGCGCATGTCCGACTTGTTGTAGTTCGTCATCAGGCGCGGGTTAATGCCGGCAACCGACCCCTCGGAAAGGTAGACGCAATAACGCACATAGCTCGGCGCCGCGCCGCCCTGGCAGGTCAGGGCAAGCTTGCCGCGGGAGTCCGTGGGCCTGTCGGGCGAGATGGCGCCGAAGTCGACGGTGGTGGACGGCTGAGGAAAACAGCCTTGCGCCTGGGCCGGGAGGCTGTAAAAGCTTCCAGCCGCCAGGCACAGCATGGCAAGCCCATGACGCAAGCGCAACGCGAAGAAAAAGAGGGTGCGGAAAAATTTCATGAGCCTGGCTCCTTCAAGGGTGGCAAATCAACACGCCAAGGTCCGACAGGCCGGGGGACAGCCGGTCGGGCAGGGGCACGGTGCAGGAACCGGCCGGCGTCTCGACATACAGCGTGGCGTTCGCCGGCGGGTCTTCCAGGTAGACCAGGCCTTCGTGGCCCACCACGGTGTAGGGCTCCGCTGCCCTTGGCAACGCGGTGTCTTCGCCGTCCAGCCAGACCGCGCTTCCCATGGGCAGCATGGGCCCGCGCGGATCCCGCAGGCTCAGTTGCACGGCGCTGACGCGGCGCAGCCCGAAACGCACCAGCGCGCCGCTGCGCGCCTGCGGCACCGCATCGGCCGTCACGCGTTCGGCCCGCATGTCGGCGGGCAGCTCCAGCGTGTCGATGGCGAGCTGGTTGCGCTGGTAAGCGAGGAGCTGGGGCACGAGCAATTGCCCTTTTGCGTCGGTGCGGCCCACGAGCCGGTTCTCCAGCCGCACCGGGACGTCGGCCACGCCGTCGGTGGACACCAGCGCGAACGCATCGTCGGCACGGCGCATGGCATGCAGGCCCGCGCCGGCCCATAGGATGGCACCGCTGCCGCTGCTGTAAAGCGTCGCCGGGATGCCTGGGCCGGAACGGGCGACGCCGGCGGTCCACTGGCCGATGCCCAGGTTCCGCGTGACCTGCGCTTGCCCGCCCGTGCCGGCCTGGTCCGCGCTGGCCTGCACGCGCATGCCCCAGCCTTCTCCGTTGCCGGGCGGGGACTGGGCGGCATCCAGCGTGAGGCGGCTGCCGCCGGCCTGGTGCGAGGCGCTGGCCGAGATGGTGCGGCGCTCCCCGAGCGGCATGGACCAGGACAGGTAGACCTGGGTGTTGCCGCCGGCGCCCAGGTCTTTTGTCATGCCCACGTTCAGCGTCGAGTGGCTGGGTAGCCCACGCGACCAGCTGAGCGTGGCGTAGCGCGCGGCGGCCTGGCCGGCGTACAGCTGGCGCACATAACTCAGGCCCCACTGGCCCAGGAAGTTGCCGAAGCCGGTGTAGAGGGAGTCGGCGCCGCGCGACGACGTGCCGTCGAAGCGGCTCGCGATGTCGCGCCAGCCGCTGCTGCTGCGCTGTGTCCTGAAGGCGGCGCTGTAGTTGCGTGCGCTCCATTGGTAGCCCAGGCTGTGCTGGTGGCCGCCGCCTGTGCCGGCGCGGCTTGCCGCCGCCGATGCGGAGAGCACGCCGGCCTGGCCGGCCAGCCGCCAGGCCGCGCCGCCGCCGGCAACGCGCAGGTGGCCCGAGGCCTCCGCGTGGGACTCCACCGTGACGTCGTCGCTCAGGCCGTAACGCGCGCTGCCGCTGGCCACGGGCTCGCCGTCGTACGCGAAAGAGCGCTGGCCGTAGTCGCTGCGCACAAAGCCGGTTTCCACGGACCAGTCCCACAGGCCTTGCTGCAGCAGGTTGGGTGCGCCGTAGAAATCGAAGTTGACGGTGCGGCGCTGCCCGTTGATGTCGGTGATGACCACTTGCGCCAGGCCGGCGCCGCTCAGCGAGGGCAGGCTGTCGAGCTGGAACTGGCCCGGCTGCACCTGCTGGCTCGACTGGCGCAGGCCGTTGATGTAGAGCTCCACCGTCGAAGGCAGCGCCGCTTCGCCCTGGAAGGAGGCCAGCGGCGACGTGATGCGGTAAGGCTGCAGGGCAAAGTTGCGCGACAGCCGCACCCCGCCTATGCGCGTGGCGCGCGACCAGGACAGGGAACTGGTGAGCGTGTCGCCGACGGTGACGGAGACCATCTCGTCGGGGAAATCATGCCGCCACGAGGTGTCCAGCCGGACATGGTACTGCTGCGCGGTGCGGGCGCCTTTGCTGAAGCGCGTGACCATGGTGTGGCTCCACACGCCGGCACCCACGCCGGACAGCCGCAGCTCGTTGAAGCTGCTCAGTGTGGCCGTGCCGCCGGTGCTCTGGGCATACAGGTCGTAGTTGAGGATGAGTGCCGGCAGGCGGCTTTGCGGTGCGATGCGGGTGGGCGGCTCCAGTCCGGAGCTCAGGCGCAAGGGCAGGCGGTCCAGCAGGCTGACCGGCACGGTGATGCTGAGCTGCTGGCCCGCGGCGTCGTAGGCCGCCACCAGGCCGGGCAGCCGGCTGAGCGGCACCATGCCGGCGGCGGATTCGCTGCCGGGCCAGCGCAGCCCGAGTTCGCGCAAGGTGGCGGCGCTGGCCGACATGCCGGCGGGCGACTTCTCGAAGCGGGCGAGCTGCGCCGCCTGCACGCCGTTGAGCATCACGCCCAGGTAGAGCTCCTGCACGTCTTCCGCCCTGGCCGCTTCCGGCTCCGTGCGCACGGGTGAGGCCTGCGCTGCGGCCCTTGGGGATTGGGCCTGGACCAGAGAGGGGAGCGCCGCCAGTCCCACAGTCAATGCCGCCAGGCTAAGAAGAGGGTGCGGCGGGCGGGAACGCCTGCTCATGCTCGTCGTCATTGAACCTGGCCTTGAGAACGCCTGACGACACCCCCCTTGCACCGGCGGGCAGTACCCAGCGCATCTGTTGCCCGGCCAGCACATAGCCCAGCAGGCCCGGCACCAGCGTCACGCGCCGGCCCTGCGCATCCTCATAAACCAGCTGGCTGATGCGCACGCGCCGCGCGCCGGCGTTGGCGACGCGCAGGTGCGTCTGCGCGCCGACGGTCAATTGCGCGGACAGCGAACGGATATCGCTTTGTTTGGGCGGCGGCAGGGCCGGCCCCTGCGGCGCGACAAAAACGGGAATGGAATAGCGCAACAAGAACTGAAGCCCTTGCGCCTGCGGCGGCGCCGCCAGCGGCGGGGAGTTCAACACGCCGCCGGAGCCGGCCGGCAGTTCATCGACGATGAGCCGGTAGCTGCGCTCCTGTGCGGCGGCGGCGGGCTGCGGCCGCACGATGCGCACCAGCTGGCGCTGGCCGGGGGCGATCTCCAGTGCCGGCGGGCTGGCGACGAGGTCGCGCGCGGGCTCGAGCTGGTCGCCCTCATTGCCCTGGAACCAGCGCTGCACGCGCACCTGGGCGCGCAGCGGCTGTGTGCCGGTGTTGCTGAGCCACAAGCCCTGCGCCTGCTCGGCCGCCCCGAACTGAAGAGAGATCGGGGAAACCTGCAGGTCCGCGGCATATGCCGCGGGCCAAACGGCAGCGGCGAGCACCACCCCCAGGGCTGGCGCTCCCGCTGCGCGCAGCAAGGCCGACATGCGCCTTGCCCAGGTCATTCGAACAGCAGGCATTTTGGTTAACTCTATGGGTCTCTGACTGCTGTCAGTAGGTGATGGTGGCCGTGACGGTGTCGTCATAGACGCCGGCCTGAAAGTTCACGTTGGTCAGGCCGCCAAAGACGGGGATCACCTCAGCAGCTCCGGTGCCCTTTCTTGAAAGCCAGGTACCGGCCGTGTTGCCCCAAAAAGTCTGGACATTGTCCTGGAACAGTTCATAGGGAACCAGCGGCGCCGCGGCGATGGTGCTGTGCTTCATCCGGCGCTCACCCAGGTTCGGGGCCGCGGCCGAGACCGAATGCAGGCCGCCGCTCAGGCCTATCGTGTAATCGGTGCCGGCGCTGCAGTTGACGCTCAGCTGGCCGCTCACGTTATTGGTCACCGGCGTGATGGTGCGCGCCATCGTGCCGAAGTCGATGGTGGTCGGGGGGCCGGCGCTGATGGTGCAGGACTCGGTGATGGTCAGTTTGACCTGGAAGTTCGCCGTGGCGGTTGTCGTCGCATGCGCGGCAAAGCCGGCGAGAGCGCTCAGCAGGATGCCGGTTTGGATAATGCTTTTCATGATCGGATGCTCCTTGGGTTAAGGGTCTACGCGGGATAAATACGTTTGCTTACTTTTGGCAGTTCCACTGTACGAGTGCCCGCTGTTTGCGCTACTGAAAAATTTCTTAAAACACGGTTAAGCAGAGTGCCGGTGTGCGGGGTCTCGGCATAATCGCCCCCCTCGTTTTCGGCCCGCGCGATGTGCCTGGAGCTGTGCGGCGTCTCTTGCGCTTGCGGTAACGGCGGCTTGCTCAGCTTTCCCGCAGGCGCACAGGCAGCAGCACGGTCAGGCGGAAGAGCCCGCGCGAGACCTTGTCCATGCGGATGTGGGGCCCGTGGGCTTCCAGGCGGCGCCTCAGCAAGGCCAGCCGCACTTCGAGGTTGTCGCCGATTTCGGGAAGCCTGAGCGAAGGATCCAGCCGCAGTTCGCGGTTGTTGAAGTCGGTCCGGCCGTCGGCCAGGTAGTCGTTCAGCAGCCGCCAGGCGATGGCGCCCGCGACGCCCTTGATGAGGTAGTGGCCGTCGAGGAAGACGCTGTTGTCCTTGCGGAAGCGGTGCACCACGATGGCCTTTTCCCCGGCCTGGAATGCCGTGCCCGGGTAGGCCAGGTCCGCGGGCGCTGTTTTTCCCCAGGACTGCACTCCCGCTTCGGGAGGCGTCATGCGGTCGCCGGGATAGGCGGAAAAGTCTTTCGACTCCGCTGGCTGTGAGGTCAGGGTAAAGGTCATGGCAGGTTTCTTCAAGGCAGTCGACGTGAACAGGGCTGGTGTAGAACTTCTATCGTAAGGATGGGAAGTCCGGCTGGATTGGAAAAACCCGACATCCTGTGTCCGGCCGTCCGGTTTCCCGGGGGCCGCGCGTCAATTCGAGGCGTGTTTCCAGGGAAACCTTCTGGCGCTGGCAAGTGAGTGGGCATAAGGGATGTCAACAGGTACTCACACAAAGGCTTGATCCCTGCCGGCTTCCTGCAGGTACAGCGGGTGTTGCGTGGCAGCGTTGCATTCTGGCGGTCGTATTTCTTATGGCTTACTTTGCGTACGCGCTTCGGTGCGCTTGCTGACAGGGCTAACTGGCACAAAGTCTAGGGTTGATCCACCGAAACATTCTGGAAATTAAGCTTAAGAGAACGCTAAGAACTCATTAATGAATGGCGCAAGGCTTCGCACTGCGGGCGCCGCACGGGGCCGCGAAAGGGCTGCGCAAGGTTTGCGAAGCGCGCCGCGAAGAGGGCCGCGAAGGGCCGCTGATGTGGTGATGAACCCGCGCGGGCATAGGCCGCCTGGTACGGGCGAAGCAGTGCCGGGACGGCTCGCCGAAAGGAGCGCGCCGTGGTCGCGATCGCTAGGAGTCGAAGGATTGCGTGGGCTGAAAATCCCCGGAACCGGCGGCGCTTTGGCTCAGCAGCGTGCGCTCCACGTCGGCGGCCATAAAGAGGCGATGCAGCTCCGCCAGGCTCTCCTGTTCGGTGGGTGCGGCAGCCGCGGCCTTTGCCGCCGCTGCCGCGATGGCTTCGCTGGCCGCAGCCACGACGCTGGCTGCGGCATGGGCATAACCGCCGGCCGGCAGCCCCTCCGCCGTCTGCGGCCGCGGGGCGGCCGGCATCTCGGAGAAAAGGCTGTCGTCCGGTGCCTCGAACTGCCAGGAAACGCCGCTGAGCCAATTCACGACCTTGGGATCGAAGGACGTCGCGCGTTTCAGAAATGCTTTTTGAAAGGCGTATGCCTGCGCGAGCAGCTTGGGCTCGAAATCCTTGACCAGCAATCGCACATGCACCGTCGGTTCGATGGCGTTCCTGGACGAGAGCAGAGTCTCGCAGCCGACGCCCGAAGAAGGAATCCGGTACCTGATCAGCGTGTCGCGCAGGGCCGTCTGCAGCACCTGGCGGCGCAGCGTGTATTGCTGTGCCGAGGCGTTGCGCGCGCTTTGGGTGTGCGAACGGTTCACGGGTGCGGGTTTGGTGCGCAAAAAAGAAAGAAGGCTCATCGGGCTCATCCTTGGTGTCCGTGCCGCCATCGGCTCGGGTGGATTGCAGCGTAACAAGCGCAAGAGCGATGCGGGGAAGCCGGCGGCTTCTTAGGCGGTTTTTAAGTGAATATTCAGGAGCGCTGAAACAGCGCGGCGGCGTGCGTTGCGGCATGCATTGCGGGTTGCCCTTCCGCGCACGGCCTGCCTTCGCGACTTAATCAATTTTTAGCCTTTGCTTAAGTGTTTTTTCCGGGACGTTTTTCCTTGCCGTCCCTAGACTTCGCACGGGCTGAACCAGCCAGGCGCCCGCACATGCGCATGCGGCCGATGCGGCGGCGTGTTCGCCGGCCCGCTCGCCCTTTCCCATTTCATCACCCTCACAGAAACAGCAGGCGCGACATGCAAGCTCACAATTCCAATCCCCTCGCGGCCTGCCGTGACCCGTCCGCGGCCGGGTCTCGCGCGCGTGCGCTGTACCTCACGCCCTGTATGGCGGCCATCCAGCTGCTGCTGGCCGCGCCGGCGTTGGCGCAAAGCGGGATTGCCGACATGGGTGTTCCCAGCGGGGGAAATGTCAGTGCCGCTTATGCGGTCAGCGCCGATGGCAGTGTGGTGGTGGGTTTCCAGAATGACGCTTTGAGCGTCTCCAATGAGGCCTTTCGCTGGACCCCGGCCGGCTTTGTCGGCCTGGGTTCCCTCAATCTCGGCGGTTATACAAAAGCTTTTGGTGTCAGCGCTGACGGCAGTGTCGTCGTGGGCGAAGGCGAGGATGGCGCGGCCGGTTTTCGCGTTCGCGCTTTCCGCTGGACCGCGGCCGGCATGGTTGCCCTTGACACCCTCAGTGGAGGGCGCGTGTCACACGCCAATGCCGCCAGCGCCGACGGCAGCGTGGTGGTCGGGGATTCGGAAGACGGATCGGCGGCAAACCGGTTGCGCGCATTTCGCTGGACCCAGGCCACGGGCATGCTTCCCTTGGGAACGCTGAACGGCGGGCTTATCTCAGCCGCCCGGGGCGTCAATGCCGACGGTACCGTGGTGGTGGGCTACGCGACCGACGGCAACGCGGGGAACGCGTACAGGGCCTTTCGCTGGGTTCAGGGAGGGCCCCTGATCGGCCTGGGTGTGCTGAACCTGGGGACCCTGTCAATCGCCGAAGGCGTCAACGCTGACGGCAGCGTGGTGGTGGGGCGGGCCACCGACGGCAGTGCGGGAAACAGCTACCGTGCCTTTCGCTGGACACAAGGCGGCGGAATGCTCGGCCTGGGCGTGCTTCCCGGAGGGGATTTTTCGACGGCAATGGCCGTCAACGCCGACGGTGGCGTGGTGGTGGGAAGGTCGATCCAAGGCACCCCAACCGGTCCGGACCGTGCTTTCCGCTGGACCCAGGCCGGCGGCATGCTGTCGATCGAGCAATGGTTGCGCAATGGCGGTGTGGCGGTGCCGGCGGACATCACTTATGACGCCTTCGGTGTTTCGGCCGACGGCAACGTGGTGGTGGGTACGCTCGACAACAACCACGCTTTTATCGCCCGATTGGGGGCGCCGCCGAACGGCGGGCCACCCAACAGCGGGCCACCCAACAACGCCCCTCCCAGCAACGGCGGCATTATTGATGTCGTCAACTACCAGGGCAGCCTGGCCGGTGCGGGCAACCTGACCTCGCTGGCCTTGAATGGCGCGGAAATGGTGATCCACGGCGCGCATGGCAGCCCGATGCGCGGCCGCGTGGCGGCGGGCCGGAGCGCCTTCTGGGCCAACGGCGACGTCGGCGACAACGGCCACGACCGCTTCGGCGGCAGCCTCTCGAGCGCCGAAGTAGGCCTGGCCCACAACTGGGGCAACAGCCTGCAGGGCAACATCGCACTCGGCCACCAGAGCGAGACCCAAGGGCTTGAACTCGGAGGCGAGACCCGCATGCGCGGCACCTATGTGATGCCCGAGCTGATCTGGCAAGCGACGGATTCCTTGTACGCCACCTTCAGCGGCTACTACCAGCGCGGCAGCGCATCCGTGCGCCGTGGTTACTGGAACGCCGGTGTCACCGACTACTCACGCGGGGATACCGGCATTGAAGTGATGGGCTTGCGCGCGCGCCTGGATTGGCTGGACGCCTGGAAACTCGGCGACGCCAACCTGACGCCCTACACCAGCCTGACCGCCACGAGTGCGAAGGTCGATGGCTACACCGAAACCGGCGGCGGCTTTCCCGCGCGCTGGAACAGCCGAAGCGAGAGTTCGACCGTGCTGCGCGCGGGCGTGGATGCGGTGCTGCCGGTCGGCGGCAACGTGAACCTGCTGGGCCGGCTGGAGCTGGCCAATCGCTTGCAGGGCACGAGCAGCGCGGCGACCGGGGAGATCCTGGGCCTGTCGGGTTTTGCCGTGGGCGGGCAGGAGCAGCGGCGCACCTGGCTGCGCACGGGTGTGGGACTGGAAGGCAAGGTGGGCCAGGCCGGAACGGTCTCGCTGATGCTCAACGCCACCACGCAGGGCAGCGCGCCCGCTTACTGGCTCGCGGCCGGTTACCGCATGAGCTTCTGACTCTGCGCAAGCAAGGCCCCGGGTCTTTGTCTTCGTCCATTCCTAACCATCCAAGGCCCGGCATGCATACCCTAAGCCCACATCCCGCTCTCTCGCTGCGTTCGCGGTTGCGCTTTGTCACGCTTAGCGGCGTGGACGCGTCGGTCTCATTTGAAGGGCTCTGCGAGTTGGCAAGGTTGCATCCCTATGCCGAGTTCGGCCTGCGCTACAGCAAGAGCCAGGCGGGGTCCGGCCGCTACCCGCCGTGCAAGTGGATGGAGGCGCTGGCACTGCGGGCCAGCACGGTCCCAGGCCTGAACCTCTCGCTTCACGTCTGCGGCGAGGCCATCGGCGACCTGTTGCTGGGCAAAGGCCGTGCCAGTGAACTGGCGCCGCTTTTTCCGCGCATCCAGGTCAATTTCCTGGCTGAACAGCATGCGCTGATTTCGGTCCGCAAGCTGATCAAGCGCCTGCCGCACACCGGCGTCATCACCCGGCACACGGAGGCAGGCGAATCCTTGTGGCGTGAGCTTGCCGAAAGGCCCAACCGCGCCGTGCTGTTCGACACCTCCGGCAGAAAAGGCCTGCTCTCGCAGCGCTGGCAAGCCCCGCTGAAGAAAATCGAATCGGGATGGTTGTTCAAAACCACGGATCCCCTGTGCGGGTATGCGGGAGGGCTGGGGCCGGACAACCTGGCGAAATACCTGCGCCTGATCGCGGACGTCACCCGCCACAGCGCATTCTGGCTGGAAGTGGACGGCGGGCTGCTGGGCGGGGCGGACCGTTTTGATATGAGCCGCGCGCAAAGATGCCTGGATGCGGTGGAGCATGTGTTGATGAACGACAAAATGCCATCCGGTGTGCCCGCGTTGGCGGCTCATGATTTTTCCGGCATGGCGGGACAGGTGCCTCCCATCATGGCTGCCGGCCTGGAGCGCGCATCCTCCGTAAGGCATGGCTTTGCTTAAGGGATTTTTCAGAAGCGGCCCGCACCGGCCGATCTAGACTGAAACCGGGTTTGCAAGCAGCAAGCCGGAATCCTCATGAAAGGCGCCTGAGAAACATGAACACAGCACACATCGCCGGCCTCGCCCTGGTGGCCGTGAATGCCGCTTTCCCCGCTGCCGCCGTTGCGGCGGGAAAACCCGTGCTGCCCGCGGGCACGCCTATCCGCGTGATGGACACCGCGCTGGGCGCGGACTGGCACGACGGAAAAATCGGGCTTTCGGCCGATGGCTGCACCATGGTGTTTCTCAACAGGAAATCGAAGGCGGGCTATACCTCCGTGTCGTTCGCGGGCAAGCGCCAGCTGCAGATGCAGAAAAACGGCGCCTGGGTCGATGTGCCGGTCGCGCAACTCAATCCTCTTCAGCCCAAGGAATGCCAGGACGGCGGCGACAACGACTGAGCGGCTTTCAGCCGCGGGCGTGTGCTATCGGAAGATGGTGGAGTTCAACCCCGTATCGCGCGCCAGCTCGTCAAAGCCGAGGGCCATGTCGTTTTTCGGTGAAGCCTTGACGACGTCGGGCGTGATGCCAAAGATCTCCTGCGCGTCGCGGATCAGGTGCGCCTGGTCGTAGTAGCCCGCGTCAATGGCCGATTCCGCCCACGAGGTTTGCTCGTCGCGGCGCAGCAGGGCGTCCTGCAAACGCGCCACGCGCGAGAAGCTCTTGGGTGGCGCGCCTATGGTGCGGCGAAAGCGCCGCTCCAGGGTGCGTTCGCTGGCGCCGAAATTGCGCGCCATGTCGCGCACGGCACGCGCGTCCGCGTCGCGCATGATGCCGAGGATCACCTGCTCCACCAGGTTGTCGGCGGTTTTGGCGCTCAGCTGTTTTAGCAGGAAGGCTTCGACGCAGCGCACGCGAGCCAGCGATGTCGGAAGCTCGAACAGGGCGGACTCCAGGTCCTCGATGGTGCTGCGCGCAAACACGTCGCGGCAATCAAGCCGGCAATGCGCGGCCTCTTCCATGGACCCCGGCATGAAGCTGGCCAGGCCCCAGGGGGCGAAACGAACCGTCAGGCCCGCGGCGGGGCCTGCGCATGAAATATGCATGGGACGCGCCTGGAAGCCGCAGACGGCGCTACGCATGGTCCAGGATTTTTCACCATGCGCGGCGGTGAGCGCATCACCATAAACAATGCAAAGCGAGGGAAAGCCGTCGGGAAGCAGGGTGAGTGTCCCGGAGATGCCCTGTTGCGTGTGCATGCTGACGGGAAGGTACCAGTCCCAGAGATCGGTCACATAGGGCGCCAGCACCGGCGAAGGCTTGAAGGCCTCCATCCGGGGAGCGCTCGAGTTGAGGCTTGCGGCCATAGATGCCTCATTCTATGTTGCAAGCAGCGAATCCAGGCCCAATTGCTGTTGCAGGCCCAGCATGTCTTCCTGGCGCCAATATTCAGCCACTTTGCCCTGTGCCACGCGCGCAATCAGGATGCCGGCCATGTCAAAGCTGCGGTCCGTCGCGGGGATGCCGAACAGGTCGCCGCAGTGCCGGCCGCCATAGCGATAGCGTAGGGCCACCCGGTCGCCTTCGACCAATACGTCGTCAAGCGTCACCCGCACCTGGTCGAACGCCGTGCGGAATGCCGTGACTACCGGGCCGACGCCAGCGGGCCCGGGGGGGATGCCCATCTCCGCCCATGGATGCGAAATGAAATCCGCAGTGACCAGCGTGGCGGCTTCGGCGCTGTCGAAGCGCACGAACACGGCTTCGACAAAACGCCGCACCAGTACCGCGTTATCCGCAGGATCTTCAGTGTCGGGCGCGGCCAGGCCGAACAGCCGGCTGAGGCGCTGCCATTCCGCCGCCGCCAGGTGGGGGCGGACCATCTCCAGGCTGGCCTCGAATATCTCGCGGGGCATCGTGGCGCACAGGCCGGCGACCAGCGCCGTGCGCTCCGCGGGATTGAGGTTCGGCACGATCCAGCGCGCGCCCAGCGCCATGTGGGCGTGCGATGTCGCCGCGACAATCGCGGCATGGATGGCCGCCAGCTCCGTGTCCGTGAAGTGTGCCCACAGAATCGGGTTGTGCCGCGACTCTTCGACTTCCATGTGTTCCAGGTTCTCTGCGACAAATCGCGCAAATGCCCGGTAAAGGCGCGCGGCTGTCTGCTCCCGCCGGGGGCCGGCGGCGCAGGCCATGTTGTGGATGTCGGCGCGAAGCCAGCGGATGGCCAGGACATGCTTTTCGTGCTCCTCGGCCACCTGTTTGGCGGAGAGCTCGTCATGCGCCTGCAGCGCCGCATGGACGTAATGGTTTTCCTTTTCGAGATGGCCGGCGCAGAAGTCCAGCAGCTCATCGACCTGGTCCAGGACGCGTTTGACTTCATGGACGTCGGCCACGTCAAGGCGGCCGAGTTCATCCAGCGTGGCGCCGAGGAATGCGCGCAGGCCCTTGTGGACCTGGCCGTAGATGTCAAAACGCGCGATGCCTTTGAGCAGGGGCGGCGCTGGGGGGGAGAGTGTTCGCATCGGTGATCCTTCGAAGGTGTGGAGGACTCATCGTAGGGACGGAAGGAGCGGCAATATTGGATAAACCCGACAAGGCGCGCCGCACTCGTGACCGCCGGGATGACAGTCTTACGGCGTCCTGTCCTACGCGGCGCCCAGGCGCTGCAACCTTGGGCGCGTGCAACGCCGTGATTAATATTTATCCAGCTGTTACAAACCGCTTCGTTCGCTGACGGAGTGTTGCGGGATGTGCCGCCCATGCCCTGTGGCCAAACAACCCGCACCTCCGACCATGACTCTCCAAGCGCCCGCTGCCGCCAGCTTCCTCTCCACCGGCATTCCCGGCCTCGACAACATCCTGGCCGGCGGCCTGATCAGGGACCGCATCTACCTGATCGAGGGTGAGCCCGGCACCGGCAAGACCACAACCGGCCTGCAGTTCCTGGTCGCCGGCGCCCGGAACGGCGAGTCGGTGGTGTACATCACGCTGGCGGAGACGGCCGCGGAACTGGAAGGCGTCGCCTTGTCCCACGGCTGGAACCTGGACGGCATCCACATCCACGAGGTGCTTCCTTCGGAAAACCTGCTGAAGCCGGAAGCGGAATACACCCTGTTCCACCCCTCCGAGGTGGAGATGGGCACCACTACACAAATGATCCTGTCGGTCATCGACAAGCTCAAACCCACGCGCGTGGTGATTGACTCCCTGTCCGAGCTGCAACTGCTGGCCGATTCCCCGCTGCGCTACCGCCGCCAGGTGCTGGCCCTCAAGCAGTTTTTCGCCAGCCGCTCCTGCACGGTGATGCTGCTGGACGACCGCACGGCCGCCGGCATAGATCTTCAGGTGCGCAGCATCGCCCATGGCGTGATCACGCTGGACCAGTCGGTGAAGGACTATGGTGCCGAGCGCAGGCGCATCCGCGTGGTCAAGTACCGTGGCGTTGCGTTTCGCGGCGGCATGCATGACTACGACATCCAGTACGGCGGGCTTTGTGTGTACCCGCGCCTGGTGGCGGCGGAATCGCGGGTCATGGGAAAAAGGGTGCAGCTCAAAAGCGGCCTGCCAGAGCTTGACACCCTGCTGGGCGGCGGCCTGGAGGAGGGCACCAGCACCCTGATTTCCGGCCCACCCGGCACCGGCAAGTCCTCGCTGGCGGCGCAGTTCGTCACGGCGGCCGCCCATCGCGGGCAGAGCAGCGCCATGTTCCTGTTCGAGGAGGCCGCCAACAACCTGCTGAACCGCGCCGACGGCCTGGGCATGGAAATCCGCGAGCCCTACGAGAGCGGCATGCTGAGCATCCAGCAGATCGATCCCGCAGAGCTGTCGCCGGGCGAGTTTTCCACGGTGGTATGCGCGGCCGCCGACCGCGGCTGCCAGGTCATCGTCATCGACAGCATCAACGGCTACCTCAACGCCATGCCGGACGAGCGTTTCCTGACCACGCACCTGCATGAGCTGCTGACCTACCTGGGCCAGCGCGGTGTGGTGACCATCCTGGTGGGTGTGCAGCAGGGCATGCTGGGCGGGCAGATGTCCACGACCGTCGATGCCAGCTACCTGGCCGACAACGTGCTCATGCTGCGCTATTTCGAGCATGACGGCGAAGTCAAGCAGGCCGTGTCCGTCTTCAAGAAACGCGGCAGCCTGCACGAGCGCACCATCCGGCAGTTTTCCATGTCCCGCAGCGGCATCCACGTGGGTGCGCCCCTGCGCGGCTTCCGCGGCATCCTGACGGGGGTACCGGTGTATGTGGGAAGCGGCCCTGAAACGGGTGATGCCGCCGGGGTCCGCTAGTGGAGCGGCGTATCGTCATCTGCGCGCCCACGGGCCAGGACGCGGGCCTGGCCGCGAAAGTCCTGGGGTCCGTGGGCATAGGCAGCATCGTGTGCGCGGACAACAGTGAGTTGATGCGGCAGCTGCAGCAGGGCGCCGGCGCATTGCTCATCGTGGAGGAAGTGGTCAGCGGTGCGGCGATGCGGCCGCTGGCGGACTACGTGGCCTCGCAGCCCACCTGGTCCGACATCCCCATCCTGCTGCTGACGCGCAGCGGCGCCGATTCGCTGGACGTGCA
>JAULBY010045110.1:0-12738 GCA_032358315.1 Ophiocytium majus
CCCCATCGCCAGCCGCCGCCTGGGCTGCACCACCATCAGCCCCCGCTTGCGCCCCCCCATCGCCAGCTGCTGCCTGCTAAAGGGCTTTCCGCGCCCTAAGCGGAGTTCAATAAGAGTACATCGTTTGCACTGTGTTGTGCCTCCGTGCTCCTCGGCACATTGCCCCGTTGGCGCACCGGCACAGGCGCGCCCACCTCTCGCTGGTCACTCGCAGACCTATGCGCGCTGTTGAGACACAACGGCGTCTGCGCAGCTGCAGCGCTGCAGGCCTGGGCTAGCATCGCCATCTGATGAGCATGCCGCACCGGGTCAACTGAGACGTTACATTTAAAACAGCAAGAAGCTGAGCTCGAGGCGGCAGCGCGAGGCATGGCGTGGCGGATGCCGGTGCCCCCAGTTACAAACCACTGATAGCAGATGGTGGACACTAGCGCCGCGGCGGAGCCTAGGCTAGGCTATCCGCCCGCACCCATGAGCGGCAGCAGCGGCGGCAGCAGCGGCAGCAGCAGGAAGTGCAAACAGTCTGCAGCTGAGACTGCCGCAGCCACCGGGACTGCCTCTGGCGGCAGCAGCGCTGCCTTGTCTCCTCGCCGGCGCAGGCCTCTGAGTGCGACAATGGCGGCGGTCACCACAGCTCACGACAACACCTACAGCTACGAGGTGGGTCTCCTGGACAAGTTGCTGCCCCTGAGGCCGCGTTGCCCCTACACGACCAAACCACGCACCAACACCAGCAGCAGCAGCAGGGGCCGCGTAACGGCAGCGGTGGCACCTCTACTCCTAGCCAGCACTGCCGACACCACCACCAGCAGCAGCAGCAGCACCAGCAGTAGCACGCACAACAGCAGCAGAGTGGTCGACCCCGAGCTCAGCAAGCTGGTGGCGGCACGCACCCGGGCACTTCGCAAGCAGGTGGCGACGCTGCAGGCGGAGCTGGCAACCAAGGGGGCCGAGGTGTCCCAGCTCCTGGGCGCTCGTGACCGTCTGATGGCGCAGCTTGATGCTGCCACTGGCGGCAGCGCAGAGGCATTGCTGGTGGTGCAGCGCAACAACGAGCGGCTGCAGCGGCAGGTGGCGGAAATGGAGACGTTTCTACAGGACTACGGGCTCACGTGGGTGGGCTCGCGTGGTGGCGGCGACGCAGAGGGTGGCTGTAGCAGCAACGAAGGGAGTGGCGTAGCGCACGTTGACCTGGATGCGGACGTGCTGCTGCCGAGCGGCAGCAAGCCACAGGTGGGTAGCTGTTGTTTTTTCAAGGTCTGGTGTGATGCACGTGTACACAACGGAGTAGTAGCCACCACAACGGTTACAAATTGGCGTGGACAGCAATGATATCACTGCCTGTGTGTAGCGCACCACAGTGCTCGAGCTATGAGTGTGTGACTATCGGTTCGAGGGCTGCTGCTGTCACTAGCGCGCCGGGTAGTACAAACGTCACATGCCGGAGGCCGTGGTGTGCATTGGGCGCACCGACAATTGCGCACGACTTGGTGAGGTATGCTGCTGCTAACAGCAGTGCAGCCCTGCCACCGCGGCACTGGCACAGCAACCCAGTACGTTAGGGGTGCACTTAAACACTGTTAAAGTTACAGTACCATATCATATTGCTGCAAGTAAAGTGCAGCGTGTACTTGGAGGTATACCTGCACATTCGTCATTTAATACTAGTACTTGCTGAAGTACTACTAGAAGTGTACAGGTATGTAGCACCACATACTTTGAAACACATAGCGCTGCAGAAGTACCCCACATAGTGTATAACTAAGAGTTTACTACAGTAGCATCATATAAGGCCCGGCCATGCTGGTGCCATGCACTGGTGCGGTAGTGACCGGTCAGTCACTCAAGGTGCGGCGGGCACGGCTTGGAACGTGTCACTGCCACGTTGGCATAAAGGTAAAGATGAGCGAGCAGGGGTTGGAACCGGCAAGTATTTGGAGTCTTTGGTACATGCTGCACGGACGTAACGCTCCAGTCTAGTGGCGTGTCTGCTGCTCTCATTAACATTTTAAGCCAGTGTCTACCTTGCGGCCAGGGCCCTGGGTCACCTGGTCCGCACGACATGGTGGGTACCGGTACATGCTACTGCTGCTGAAGTACCGAAGTACTTCAGTACCAGGTATAATAGTAGCATATGGCCTGAATTGGTTGCGGCATATGCGCGGCTTGCAGTGGCAGCACGCCGTCATGCCCACGCTATATGACAGATCGCCCTGTTGGCTGATGTGCGAGCGGCAGGAAAATTGAGGCAACAAAGCACTATAAACATGTGTACTCCAGCTAAGTATACTTCGAAGTGTACGTCAAGTATAAATTGCATTTTCTGCGCCAGCAGGACGGCATATTGGCATTAAATGGTATGCCGCTAGTCAAAACCAGCCTTCCTTGTACCCAGCCACTAACAGGAATTGGTGGACGTGGCACAGTTTCAGCAGCCGCCTAAGCAGGCAAAACACACGAACCCTAGCCCTACAATCACACTGCAGTGCACCACATTACAGCTGGGACACCGGAATTGATAGATAGGTTTTTAGCTTAGCATTGCACTTGTGTGCCACAACTCACATGCAGTGCAGCTGGTAGCATGTATGCTTGAAGTAGGCGTGCAAAAATATCACCAGCACTGCTAGCACCATGCAGGCTTGCCTGGCCTGCACCCTTGCACGCCCGCAAGTGCACATTAACAAAACTACGAGTATCAGCACAAAAGAGTCGCGGCCCAACCTTATGCCCAACTTCAAACGTTGAACGTTGCTGCCGTATATGCCCAACAGCCCTATGCCCAACTTCAATGTTGAACTTTGATGCCGTCGCAGCTGGACCTGGACCTTCTGATAACAAAACCACGAGTATCAGTACACCCTTGTGCTCAACTTCAATGTGCACACATGCCCTCATGTCTCTCTATGACTAATGTTCAAACTTGTATACACATACACAAACACACTCTATAACTAAAACTACGTAGTATACAAACTTTGATGTTGAACTTTGCTGCTGCAGCTGGACCTGGACCTTCTCATATCGCGTGCACACGAGCTAAACGCGCTGGTGGAGGCCGAGCCCGGCAGCGGCGGCGCAGCGGGCATTGTGCGGTTGGGGCGGCACGCGCGTTTCCACACACCCACAACCGTTCCTCTGGTGATTTATGCGGACGGGCTGGTGCTGGGGGAGGAAGGAGAGCTCCAGCCGTACGACAGCACCGACGCGCAGGTAAAGTACACCTGGAAATTGCTGGCGCCAAGTTGGAAATTGCGAGGAAGAAATCATATGTCAGCACGGCCCCTGCCACCACAGTAATGAGAGGGATCCTGTATCTTTGTCCCAGCCTGCGGGCGCGTGCAGCAGCACTACCTCCGGTGCTTCCGTAGGAAGTGAGCACTGCTGCACGCGCGCCCCTATCGGGCTCCCAAAGACTGCTTAGCGTTCCGGCGTGATCGCCCCGTGTCGCCGCTGCATTGCATGCGTCTTGGTGCTCCATTACATCAAAGCGACCGTGTGGACTGGTGTGTCTGTGGTTGTATTGTGCGGTGGGCGCAGCAGCAGCGGCGCATGGTGACCGCACACTCTAAGCATTGGCGCGCTCTGCAGCTGCAGCGAGCACAGGATACATGGGCGCCAATGCGCAAGAACCTGAAAGGTTGCTAAGCCCAGCTAGTGCAGTTGCCGGGACGAAATACCAGATCAAAGTCAGTGGGATGCTTTATCCACCTACTCGAAACCAAGTACCGGCACCATGCACCAGTCAGTACCCGTGTGAATGTTCGACATTGCCAGCTGTAGATCGCTTTCTGTGGCATGGAGGTGGCAGCAGACGCACGTAGCACTCACTGGGCTCTTCATGTGTAGCCGACGCTGCCATAGCACCACGCAGCAGCTTCGCATCTTGCATCTCTTGGAATTCCCAGCACCGTGCCCACGCATGCACCCAATCATCTGTTACCTCACACAACACACGGTCACACGCCACTGCCCCCCTTTGACTTGTGTCCGCCCTTGGCGTCCCAGGCCGTGCTGCGGGACATACTGGACGGCTTCTTCCCTTCAGCGCTCAGACCCAAGCACCCCAACGGCTTCATCTTCACAGTCAACGACAAGCGAGCCTTCAGTGGCAAGTCAGCGGGATTGCGGCCGGCCCCCTTCTCAGGCGCTGGCTGCAGGAGCGGGGCCTCGGTGGCCACCCCAGCCCCTATAAGTGCCATCGCCGCTCGCACTGGTGTCGCTGCTGGCGCTGGCACACTTCCCGGCAGCAGCAGCAGCATGCAAGCGGCAACCGCAGATGCTAGCCTCAGTGCAGCAACGTCAGTGGCGGCGGCGCGGCTGGTCTTTATGACGCCGCCACGCGCACGCGCCCGCACTCGCGCAGGGTGCACCAGTGGCAGCAGCGGTGCACACGCGCCTGGCACCACCAACGTGTTGGTGGCAGACACTGCGGGCCTGTGCACAGGCAGCGGCAGCGGCGGCGGCGGTGGTGGCGGCGGTGGAGGGCGAGGCGTCGCTGATGGCGGCGACGGTGAAGGAGCTGAGGGAGTGGTGCCGCGCGCGCGGGCTGCCGGTGGCGGGGCGCAAGGCAGACCTCGTGGCGCGTCTGCTGCCTGCCAACTAGTCTCCCCTACTTGTGGCTTGAAGGCCCGAGGTCTGCTGCAGTGTGGGCGGTGGGCTGACAACTCGGCGCTTCAGTGTGCTTGCACCTGGCCCAAAAGGCTAACCTCGCTGCCGGGGTGTGGGCGGGGGTGGGCGATGCGACACGCACGCACGCGCCTACCCGCTGTTACTGCCGCAAGGGCGGAAGGCGTGCGAGGGGGTGCTGTGGAATGCTGGCATGGAAGTGCCGGCCTGGAATGCCGGTGCATGCAAGGGGAGTGCCGGTATGCCGTCGGTTGCGGCGGCAGAGGTGGACCGCCCTCCATGCGCTGCAGTTTTGGTGTTCGCGGCAGCGATGGTGGCTCTCTGGCGCTCAGCGTCACCTGGCTGGCGGCGATTTTTGGCAGCGCCGGCTGCGCACTGGGTGGAGCTGTACATATGTGGTCTGAGTAGAGCGAGCCAGGCAAGGGCGGGCGAGCCTCCAGTGGCTTGGCCTGTGTTAGGGAGACTTGCGGCTGCTGAGCAGCGGTGGCACGGCGGTCGCGCGCTGCCGCGACGTGGTTGTGCGGCAAAATTTCATTTCAAGTTTATTAGCGGCGGCGCCGGCGCTGGCAGCAGCAGCAGGTGGGACGGCCACTGGCGTATGCGCCATGAACGGTGCGCCGGAGCCGGCGAAGGTAGCTGAGTAGGAGTTACGCGCCACAGCACACGTGGGGTGCTGGGGGGAAGCGCTGCAGCGCCTTATTACTTCAAGTGCAAGTTGAGGTTCAGTGGGCTCAGCCCGGTAGGGAGGTGCCATAACGGCAGCATGTGTGTGGCAAGCTGGCGCCACTTGCGTTGTGACAGCGGGGGGCGCGACAGGCACGCGCCCGCTGCCGCACTGCGCGCCGCGCGCGCACAGTGAGTATTACTGTAACCTGAGGCACACACGTGTTAGCCCTTGCGTCGTGACCACGTGCGGCGTACGCCTGAGGAGGTCGGGCGGTAGCCAGGGCCATGCTATCATCTTTCAATGTACCATATTATTGGAAGAGTGACAGAGTGAGCACTGACTTGGTGCGCTGTCCACTGCGCTGTCCGCGGAAGGCAGGTGAGGGCCTCCCAGCGGGTGGGCTGCCGGCATGTGTTCAGCACAGGCGTTGTTGCAGCCGCGGCCAGTGATGTGCGCACAAGCGTCAGCATGTTGCAGCACAGTGAGCACAATGCAGCTGTTGCGTATGCTTGATGCGGCCGATCAGCTTGCTAAGTGCAGTGTATAGTGGTGCCCATTGCCAGCACCCCCTTTCAAGTGAATTGGCACATGATAAAACACGTCCTCCTGGTGGCTGCTCTTGAGCTCATCTTGCGGACATTCTGTACTCTAACGTGTCCAGGACCTTCTTGCCGCACATGGCGCATATGCCTGCGCGCGGGTGCGTGGCGCAAGGCGCGGTGGGGGGACCACAGCCGGTCACATTCCGCAGTCACATGCGCAGCAGGAGGCCCTTTTGCGTGAGCACACACACCGGAGCGGGCATCACAACCGGAGCCAGGTCAAGAGTGTTGTAAAGTGACATCCGCGAGGTCACCTGCCAGAGGCAGAGCCGTAGCCACAACAGCAGCGGCTTGCACAGCAAGCAAGCTACCAACAACTGTATCACAGGAAGTGAAAGTTCATTAGCTATAGGTGCCAGGGAACGGCAGTGGCAGTTGCGTGGCACACACCCGGGTCGAACACGACGCACTGCTACAATAGCCCACTACTGCTCAGTACCCTAGCCACAGGCCCATAAGTACATGGGCATAGTATAAGTGCCTGCCCATATTCCAACAAAGAGGCGTGCGGAGCGCCTGTGTGGGCAGGCCGGCCCTAGGATATACCACCGCCTGGGGTCCCTACCTCACAGTAGTATGCGGCGGTGGAACTCGGCTTTCAAGGGTATGTAAGGCAGGCCTAGCATGGGCGACGCTGGTGCGCTGCAGGCAGCGAGTAAGTTGGTGCGCAATAAACACTCCCCCTTCCAGACAGGCGAAGTCTACCTGCATAATGTGGCGAGCACTGAGCTGAGGTAGGCCTTGTACAACGCCGTTCACAACTTTAATTCTAGTCAACACTTCTGTGCAGCAGGCCTGGCATGGACAACAATAGTGCGCCGCAGGCGGGGAGTAAGTTGGTATGCAGTGAACACCCCCCCTTCCAGCCATGACAGCCTACGTGGTTGATCCAGAAAGCAGAGTTGACACAGCCTAATGTCAGTCACAACTTCAACTCCACTCAACACTTGCAGATGGGGGGGGCGGGGGGAGTAGGCAATGAATGGGTACACAACAGGTGACAGCCGTGCCCCAGGAATCCAGCTCAGATCCGGATGCAGGCATTACGGCTCACCTTTTTGGTATGCGCACTGTTGGCAGCATGCTATAGTGCTTGTCTTCGGTAATCTGCAGCGACACAGCAGTGGAGCAGCCACAAGAGTCACATGTAAGGCAACGGAGGCTGGATGGTGCGGCAGCGCCAGTTGCTGGGTAACGCCAGATGGATGCCCAGTCCAAAGCTTAGCGTTGGCATTCACAAACTTGCTACCAGCACAGCTATGTGTCACTCGGACATGGTAGCGGCCGCAGGTGGTTGACATGCTTTAGGCTAGGCGCACTGAGCACCACTCCCGGATGCCCACACAGATTACAGCCATGCATTTATTGGTATTGACACTGACAAACATTGGCAGCCTCGCCGCACGAAAGCTGACAAGTACTGTACCCTGGACTAGGTCTGTGGGGGTTGTGTGTGTGACCGAGGGCGTTGACAACGTGCTACTAAGTGCAAATGGTACTAGTATAACCACCGCTCGCACCCAACGCATGCATTAGAGAGAGGGCTGTGAGCTGCCGCAAGCTGCGCTAAGTGCCCATGTGGCGGCGTGGTATGCGCATGCGTGAGAGCGCAGGGAAGTGCAGCACTCAGCTATGGATCTGCCACTGTGATACACACGCTGCCAGGTGCGCACCTCAATTTTCGCTTCCTCAGAGCCCAGCGACGCCACCTTCAGCACTGCCTGAGGTGGCGCAGGGCCACAGCCTCGGCCTTGTTGTCCACGCGCTCACACAACGCGCCAACGACGTGAATATTAACCCCCTGGTCATTAACCCAGCGCGCGTGCTGGCCGCGCGGTGGCTGGTCCACGCAACACGCACCGCGCGGTACTGATCAGCATGCGCGCTGGGTTGATGACCTGGGGGGTGGTTATTCCCGTCGTTGGCGCGTTCTGTGAGCGCGTGGAGAACAAGGCTGTGGCTGTGAGCGCGTGGAGAACAAGGCTGTGGCTGTGACCCTGCGCCACCTGCTGAAGGTGGCGTCGCTGGGCTCTGACGAAGCGAAAATTGAGGTGCCCACCGGCAGCGTGTGTATCGTGAGGCACAGTGGCATATCCATAGCTGAGTGCTGCAGTCCCCTGTTCCACGCCTGTTCCGTGGAACAGGCACCGCGCGGTCAGCATGCGCGCTGGGTTAATGACCAGGGGGTGAATATTCCCGTCGTTGGCGCGTCTGCTGAGGTCCCTGCTGCTCCTCTCACTGCACCATCACAACGGCCCCCCCCTTTGTCTCCTGAGGACTCTCCTCCCCAAGGTTGTCAGCCAAAGCAAGGCCCGCCACCACTTGTGCTGCTCCTGTGTTCTGCAGCACACACCCTTCAGACCCTGCACCACCACCACCACCACCACCACACGCTGCAGCCCTCTTGCCCCTCCTCCCTCCTCTCTCTCCTGCCGGTGTGTGGGCTTTCTTCTAACTGCAGGCTTCACCATGGCGACGTCGACGCCAATGCTGAGCACAGAACCTGAGCCCGCGAGCCCGCGAGCCCGCAAGCAAGCTTGCAAGCCGAAAAAAAAGCGGGGAGGGAGGCTAGCCGCACTAGGCAGGCAGAAGGCGACGCAAAACCCTCATGCGACCGCCACCACCAGCACTAGGTCGCCGGCGCTGGCGACCTATTTTTCAAATCGCGCCTTGCGCACAGACCCGGGGCGCGGTGGGGGCACGTTGAAGTTAAAGTTGGTTGCAGGCCTGCGCTGCTTGTTGCTGTGGTGCACCCGGTGGACGTGGCAGTGAGGTTGGAGGACTGCGCGCGCCTGCCTGAGCTGCGGTTCTCCGCACGTGCCCGCCGCCACCGGTTCCCGGCCTGCCACACCCGTCTGGAGTCCCTACCTCCACCCGCCACCCCGTGTGCTGCAGCTGCTAGTGGCTGTTGCCGTAGCAGGTGGCGGCGGCTATGCACCGTCACGCCACGCCAGCCTTCAATCAATCGTGCCTGGGGGGCCGGGGGTTTTCGACGTACCCCGTAGGTGAGGTTCTCTTCTCTGCACCCCGTGGGGGCTTGCCTGCGACGGGGGGCGAGCACCGTGGACCCTGAATCTATCAAAGTACTTCGAAGTAGATGATAAAAAATTTAACTGGCTTGTGTGTAGAAGAGTCCTGAGTCTGGCTTGATGCCAATGCGCGCACAGACACCCATGCACATGGTACACCCTACTCTGGCACCAGAACCAGCAAACTGAGGGCGCCTGTAAGCACTCTGCCACGGGCCACCCTCACCGCAACACCATCGCAGCAGCAACAAGGGCAGCCACGCAGCGGTGTGCACGCGCGGACTCTGTGTGGACAGCAACTCCGGCACAAATGGTCTATGTACATTTTATGCAGTCCGCAGCCCGTCTCACAGCGCGGTCGGTGGCTGCGCAGCGCCCGGCGCACGCGTCCCTCCTGGGGTCATTTTGCGGACATTCTGTACTCTGACGTGTCCAGGACCTTCTTGCCGCACATGGCGCAAATGCCTGCGCGGGGTGCGTGGCGCAAAGTGCGGTGGGGGAGCATGCCAGTCACATTCCACAGCCACATGCGCAGCAGGGGGCGCTCCGCGTGACCGCGCACTGTGGGATGCGGCATCGGAGCTTGGCTTTGAAGGGTAAGTGGGCAGGCATAGATGGCATGAGCGACGGTAGCACGCCGCAGGCAGGGAGTGAGTTGGGGCGCAGTGAACGCCCCCCCTTCCAGCCAGGCGAATCCACCTGGCTCATCTGGAAAATGGAGTTGAAGTAACCATGTCATTTTTCAACTTCAACACTGGTCAACACTGGGCGTACGCACTAGATGGGTACACGCAGGTGGCAGCCGCGCCCCAGATGAACCAAGTCAGACCACTCAACCGCGGGCACTGTGGCTCACCTTTTTGGTATGCGCACTGTTGGCAGTAGTGCTTGTCTTCAGTGATCTGCGGCGCCACAGCAGTGGAGCGGCCACCAAGGACACGTGTAAGGCAATGGAGGTTGGATGGTGCGGCAGCACCAGCTGTTGGCGGCGCCAGATGGGTGTCCACGCCGAAACCTCAGCATTCCCATTCACAGACGTGCAGCCTGCCACTGGTTCACCTGCCAAAGGTGCGCTAGACACGCTCACCACCACTGCACACAGTCCACGCCGACTATGAAGCATGCATGTGGACAGCGAGAAAACCTTGCACCGTCGCCACTTGAAGCCTGACAAATACCTTAACCTGAAGTAGGTCTGTGGGGGTTGTGTGTGCGACCGAGGGTGTGGAAAGCGAGCTATCGATACTACTTGTAGTGTTGCCAACACACGCCTACCGCTCACAGACACACATGTGATGCAAATGGTTCCGCATGTTTTTATACGGCAGGTGACAGCTCACTGATCACAGTGTGCCGTCTCTCGTGTGACTGCCTCACTCTACGCAGCTGCACCTGCTGCTGAACCCGCATCAGCATGAACCGCGGTAGGACCGGGCGCCATATAACACCCCCCCACACACACGGAATACTTTCAAGTAAGAAAAACCCTGGTGGTAGCGACGGACGGTGCTCGGCGACCGAACCGGGCGCTTTTTTACTGTGCTATCTACAGTACTGTGCAGCGGCGGACCTTGAGTGTAAATGAACATCGTGTGATGTGATGTACGCTTCAGTGCACTGATGGCTGTCCCCCGGTTCACATAGCAGGGCTGTGAGCACTGTGCCCAACAGGCTCACAGCCTGGCAACGCCCTCTGGAACAGCTACACTGGTAGGGTGAGGTGCTGCCTACGGGCGTTGTTGGTGGCACTGTCCTACGTATCGCAGCTCAACCAATACGTAATCAAAACATGGCTGCGCTGGGTGTGCTGCAGCTGGTGTTAGGAATAGTATACACTGCAACTGCTGAGCTCAACTGCTTGCGTTGATAAGGCTCTCCCAGTATACTTGGAGACAAGTACCTCATAGTGTGGACTGCAGCAGGATTGTGCAAGTGCGAACAGAGAGATTGATGGTAAATGGGAACAAACCATGAAGCAGGCTGCTTCTGCTGCCGCTGGTGCTGGCAGCCACGGGTGGCGTTCATAGGATCATTCGAGGTCATGGCAACAGTGGTGGTTTGACGAGCTGCTGCCACCGCTGAAGCAGACCCATCCACAGCAAGACGGTTGACAGCAGTGCCCACCTTGCTTTTGCAGATGCGACAAGTCCTCTGCCGTTCCACGGGGTTGAACCTGCTCGCCTTGCGCGCCAGCTGAGACGCCTTGTGCTTCAGCAGCATGTTCTGCGGGCCGGCTGGCCTGCCCGCGGCAGCGGTAGCCGAGCCTCCTCCAACAGCCACTGCGGCACCTCCTCTCGCAGCGCCAGGAGTGGGTTTGCCCCTGTCTTGCCAGGTGTCTGGGGCAGCCAGCTTGGTCAGTTTGGCTTGGCACTTCTCACACACCATTTTATCCCGCTGCTGCTGCCGCTGCTGCTGTTGCGGGCACTGCTGCTGGCGCTGACTGCCCGCCAGCACCTCGAGAGAGAGCTCGCCTAGCAACAAATGGTGTGCATCAAGCAGTCAGCGTTCGGACGTTCGCTCGTCGACATGAGCGTGCGAACGCCCGTACGCATCAAGCGTCCGGACGTCCGGACGCACGCATAATGTAATTACAGGAAGCACGCGCTTGCAGCCACGACCGAGCGCCCTTCCGGCCACGACCGATAATGTAATGCTACCGTGCTGTAAGCACGCATAATGTAATGCAGCAACATGTTGCGGCAGTGTCACACGGGGGCATGACCAGCCAGCAGCAGCAGCAGTCAAAGATCAGTGTGCACCAAGCCTGCGTACGCGCATGCCTACAGCGCCTGGCACACATTGTTATTATCAACCAAATCACAGTGGCCAGCGGCTGCAGACGGCACGCAGGTGCTGCGCATGCTGCCATTCATGACGACAACCCCCCTCCCCCCCTCCCCCAGCTTGCACACTTGCCACGACCCCCAACAAATATGACACAAGTTGCCAGCACTGCTGCTTGTGCACGCACGGCGCAAAGCGCTGTCCAGGGAATGGCTACATGCGCAAAGGTCTTTGCAGCCGGCAGCTGCTGCAACGCACTGCACCAGCACACGCGCCGCCTTTTTACGCAGCGCAGCAGAGCAGTTCACCCAGGACCAAGCCCGCAGACGCGTCCGCTGCTTCGCCCGCGCCAAATCAAAGACGGTTCGGCAGTTGTGCACATGTTCCCCACCCAGGAGACTGCGCCACACATCTCCCTCCCCGCCCCGCACCCGCCAAGACCCGCCAGCAACCCGGCGCGGCGCCGCCGCCGTGCCACTGCCACTGTCACTGCACCCGCCCCCGCGCCGCCACAGCACCGCAGCCTCGTGTGGGTGTGAGGTAGGGACTCCAGACGGCGGTATATCCCATGGCGGGGCCGGCTTGCCTGCCCGCTCAGACGCCCCGCTCGCGTCTCGACCTGGTCCGGTGGTGGTGCCCCCCGTGTGGCGCGGCCGTATGTGTGGCAGCTTATTCGTCCTCGGCGTCACCCTCGTCGCCCTCTTCCTTCTCCTCCTCTTCGGGCGGCGGCGGCGGAGTGGGGTCCACCAGCACGTCCGCCTGCTCCAGGAGGCCCGCAAAGGGCAGGGGCTCGGCCTCCTCGCCTGCGGTGCAAGGGGGCGTGTAGATGGGGTTTGGTAAAGTGCCGAAGCACGGTGTTTGCCGCCTTTGTATGCCGTCTCGGGCGCGTAGGTCCCCCGCTCAGCCCACAGCACTGAACCCGTTCCTGCTTCCAACACCATCCCTCACACCCTTCCACAAACCACAACCACCGCCCCCCCCCCCCCCCCCCCCCCCCCCCCCCCCCCCCCCCCCCCCCCCCCCCCCC
>JAULBY010045121.1:0-12734 GCA_032358315.1 Ophiocytium majus
GGGGGGGGGGGGGGGGGTGGGGGGGGGGGGGGGGGGGGGGGGGGGGGGTAAAAGGAAGATTGGGCTGCACTGAAGGTGCAACCAAAGGGGTCTAGACCCCTTTGGTGCAACGCATAATTCGAAGACATACTTCAGAAAGCTGTTAAATCAAAAGTATACTTGAAGTATGTGTCTGAAGTACACTGAGAAGTATATACTTCAAGTATGCGCATACATGCCCATTGGCACAGTCTATGTGTGCATGTGGTGGGTCACAGCGTGCAAAGCTGCATCCTACCTACCATATAGAATACTGAACTACTACGTAGTACTTCAAGTGTGTGGTATGTGGGAACGCATGTTAGGCACAGACACACTTCAAAGGACACAGTATCTTCTGGTTAACAGATCTACAAGCATAGCTTAGCATACGGTGCGAAAACTACGCCCTGACACATCATATATGTACTTAGAAGTTCTTGAAGTATATACATGGGAATACCGAAGTATATGGGCCATACAAAGGATATGTGGGCCCAAGCGCCCACCTGTCCTCCTCCTCCAAGTTGGCGCTCCGTGGTGAGCACCACAACAAATATACTTCGAAGTACTTTTCACAAGTACACCAAATGTATACCATGACCACGTGTGCAGAACATGCATATACAGCGTATATCTTCCTGCAAGTTGGCGGCAATCAGTGTGTACACATACCGCGAAGTACAACCGCTTCTGTGTCAGTGCATGTGGGCCCGTGTGTGCACCTGTCTTCCTCCCTCTTTAAAGTTGGCGGCGACCAGAAAGCGCTTCGTTGTGAGCGCCACAACACACATGTACGTGCATGCACCTCAAGTATACTGCATGCACACCACACTCGTACAAAACGTGACACATAGAGAACACACAGCGCATGTATGCCCATGTGCCCACCTGTCTTGCTCCTCCAACTTGGCGGCGACCAGAAAGCGCTCCATGGTGAGCGCCACAATACATACACTCACCTTTTTGGTTTCTTTCACATACACTTCTACTAGTACATGTACACACACTTCGCGTCTACTACCGGTGCACATGTACCATGTACACTTGCGCGAACATGTACTTCTAAGCGCCCTAAGCGGATTTTAATAAAAGTACTTGTAAGCATATGCTTCAGAAGTATGCTGTGTATGTGGGCCCCGGAGCCCCCACCTGTCCTCCTCCTCCAAGTTGGCGGCGACCAGAAAGCGCTCCGTCGTGAGCGCCGTGGACCAGTCCGTCTCGTCCGTCTGCCGCTCCTCATGCGCCGCTAGCGAGCCGCGTCTGCAGTACACCTGCTCAGCACAACCAGGCACCACCACCAGCAACAACAAGCAGCGCCACCAATAGCAACAGCAGCAGCAAGCAGCGCCACCAACAGCACGCAGGGCAGGGCTTTATTTGTTGTTGCGAGCATGTTGCGTGCCGTGACGCGTGCATGCTGCTGTTTGCGTCTGCAGTGCACCTGGTCAGCACATCCCGGCATCACCACCATCAACAGCAACAGCACAGAGGGCGGCAGCGCAGTGTTGGTGTATTTTGCGCTGTTGCGCACATGTTGTCGGGTGTGCTGCGTGCATGCTGCTGTGTGAGTCTGCCGTGCACTTGCTCAGCACACGCAGCACCACCGCCAGCAGCACCAGCAGCAGCACAACGTCTCCCCGCCGCAGGAGGGCAGTACAGTGCGGGTCACACCTAGGCCCGGCGTGGTGACGTGAGCATGTCGTCGGCTGGCGTGGTGGACAGCACTTCAGCGGCGCTGCGCACTGCAGCAGACACGCCACCCATGGAGTGCTCAGCAGAACCACTCATCACGTGCTCAGCAGAAGCAATCATTGCATGCTCAGCACCGCCAGTGGGCGTGTGTGCATCACAACTACTCATTGCATGCTCAGCAGAACCAACTGGTTGTGAGCTCAGCAGAACCACTGGTTGTGTGCTCAGCAGAACAATTTGTTGTGTGCTCAGCAGAAGCAACAGCACTACTCCCACCTGGACCGTGTGCACGTGTTTTGTGTGTGTGTGCGTGAGACGGTATTTCAAGCCGTATTTGTGGTTCAAAAGGAGAGCGCAGCGCCCGCCGCAGTTTCAGCATGTTACCCTTACCCGAGCCCTAATCTCCTAAGCAACATGCCACTTGTCGCAAGCTCGGCAAAACCACCCGTCCTGTGCTCAGCAGCAGCACGACACCACCACTACTCCACCTGGCCCGTGTGGAGCTGGCTGCGCGCGTCCGCGGCCGACGCCACTGTCACATGCTCAACAAAACCAGTCGTCACATCCTCAGCAGACCCACTCATCGCGTGTGCTCAGCAGAAGCACCAACACCACCACTGCTACTCCCAGCTAGCCCGTGTGGCGCAGCTGGCTGCGCGCACATCCGCGGACGACGCCTTGAGCACCTGCTCAGCACAAGTACTCAACCCGTGCTCAGCAGCACCACCTGTTCTGTGCTCAGCACAACTACAACTCCCACCTGGCCCGTGTGCCGCAACTGGCTGCGCGCATCCGCGGACGAAGCCTTGAGAACCTTGACCCACTGCTGCGTGGTCTGCTCCCAGTTGGCTTTCAGGACCAGTGGCGCCGGCGCTTTGGCAGCGCCCTTGGGGGGCGCGATAACGACTGTGAACGCGCGCCCGCCGGCCTTGAACTCTATGGACCTGCGCAGCGCGCGGAGAAGGGAGTTCATGTGGTAACGTAGCGCCGGCACGTTAGCATTCAAAGGAAGGGGGGGTTGATGTGATAGCAGAAGTGAGCTTTGAAGTCTATGGACCTGCGCAACTTGTGGAGGAGGGAGGTCATGTGGTAGTGTATTTGTATTCAAAGGAAGGGAGTTCAAGTGGTAGGGTAAGTGAGGTAGGGTTTTGGAGTGCACCTGGTGCGCCTTGAACTCTAGGGATATGCTAGAGTAGTGGAGACGAAGGGCGTCCCTGTGATAAAAGTCGAATCTG
Source organism: Ophiocytium majus (assembly GCA_032358315.1). Classification (NCBI taxonomy): domain Eukaryota; class Xanthophyceae; order Mischococcales; family Ophiocytiaceae; genus Ophiocytium; species Ophiocytium majus. The sequence continues at coordinate 2,949 of JAULBY010045121.1, forward strand.
AGGTAGGGTTTCGCGCCGCATAGAACTCCATGGACCACCAGTGCAATGCAGACGACGGTGGCGCTCAAATAGTGTGAATGGCAGTGATAAGTTAAGATTGAGGTAACGCTAGCGGCATAAATGAGACAGGGACACACAAAGTGGCGCTCCCTGATGACAAAGGATTTCATGTGGGGGGAGTTAGGGCTTTGCCGCAATGCAATGAGTACACGGTGTGCGCGCGTTGTGTTGAGAAATGCGGCGCACTGCCGCTGGCAGGGCAAGCGCAGCGCTTTGGGTTGCCGCCTAGTGCTGCAGGGGTGGGCAGAGCCCTGCAGCAGGCGCACTTCAAGTAGTTGAAGTGTGACAAAAAAGCCGTATGCCCAAGCCTGTGGCCTAGCTCGTACAACGCCCACTGCTCATGCCACATAGCGGCGTCTACATTGTACCACTGTAGTTTGTGTGGTCAGACGTACTGCTGGCGGTGCGCCCGCCAGAAGCACGCCAAAAGCAATCCCTAGCTAGAGGGCATTGAAAGAATGACAATGAAATGCTTGCCTTAGGGGAAAAATAAGATCAGGCCGATTTATAAAGATAAGCCATTGATAAGAAAAATCAACAAAATTAAACAATTTTCATATAGAAATGCGTAAAACCTGACATGATGGGGCCAGGACTGCTCATCAAACATGCCACACAATAAATACGGACAAGTACCATTCTACCTCTACAAGTATTACAGCAGTCCATGCACAATCAAAAGCAAGTTGTGAGTGATTGCACATACACGCGTACTGCACACTATGACCACGTTGTGTCCACATTTGTATAGGTAGGTGCCTAAATCCCACACATTGGTGTACTGCGGGCCCTTGCATGCCCTCAAGTGCAGTGCAAAATATCATGCTACTAGTGGCCCATGCACGACGACAGGTGCAAATTAGAGCGTACCGGTACTACTTCAGAAGTACTACACATGCAATGTAGTCTTCATCCATGCATAGAGAGATAGACATTTACCTACGTGTGCAGTACACAAAATCTACATCCGCATACACACAAAAGCACGCACTTCAGCTCGCAGCACGCACGCATACATGTATACACAGGTATATGTACATACATGTGGACTTCTCCATCAAAGTCTATGTTACATTCGTGTGTGTGCATGAGCCAGCAGAAGACCCCTGCACCAGCGCCTGCTGACTCACTTGACGTCCACAGACAGGTCCAGCGTGAGCTCCGGCACGGCGCCATCGATGTGGTCCTGCCGCGTGGCGTACTGGTTCAGGAAGCCCTGGTGGTGCGTGAAGAACTTGGTCACCTGCACGCGTTACATGGCAGCATCAGCGGCGCCCAGAATCCCGCGATGTCATTCATAACCCGCCTCGTGTGTGAGAAAAATCCGGCACGGTGAGTGATGTGCGGCGAAACCACCTGCAGCAGTGGCGCGCCATGCGTGACCCGGCACATTCAGCGACGGCCAGACCACCGCGGCATCATTCAAAAGCCGCATCATTTTTTGATGAAAACGGGGGACGGTGGGTGACGGTGGCAGAACCACCTGCAGCAGCGGTCGGCCACGCGAGAATCCGCGGCATCCGTGGCGGCCAGGCTATTGCGGGCTACACGAAGCCAGAGGGTTTGTGTAAAACAGGGTACGGTCAGCAATGGGCGGCGTTGCCGCTTACGGCAGTGGTGGGCGGCACATGGCCCCGGGGGCATCAGGCGCAGCCACCCTATCATCGGCATGTTTTGATTGAGCCGGATCATTTGTGTCAAGTTTGATTCTGTGTTAGAGGGGAAGTTTAGCCACTGGGACGTGGCCATATGAGGCTATTCTAGATAAGTGTGCGAGAGGTGTCTTCGGTTATACAGACACCGCGTTTGCCACATTGATCCAGAGGTCCCTCTCTGTATAAAAAGTACTCGAAGTACACGACCAAAGTTGGAAAAAATATGCTTAGGAGCAGGTGCTCAGTGAGATGTTTTGGAAACTGAAAAAACAGCCTATGGTACTGTATTTATTTAGCATGAGATGTCGAACCCTCATTGGTGCATCTGCTGTGCAAGTGCTGTGCATGGCGAAATGGCCAAGCAGCCGTGTACGGTGGCAGCTGTGCACATCGCCTATGGATGAGTATTCACATGTACACCGGGCTGCCCAGCTGCCATGGACCCTCGCAAATGGGGGGTTACAGTGCAAACGGCTAGACGTAGCAAGCTGTTTCTCCTGAGCTTGGAATCTTCAGCAATGGACTGACCGCCAATGACAGTCACACTGTGCGCCAGTGGTGGAGGTTTCAGCTGCAAAGCAGGAGTGGGCTGCTGCATAAAAAAAAGTCATGCTAAAACATGTCATGTGTCATGTCACCAAGTTGGCTGGTGTGCCTGCTGTGCGACTGCGCATGCTGCTGTCCCTGCTGCTGCTGCTGCTCCCAGCACCAGACCATAGCAAGCCAGCAGGGTAGCACAGCCAGAGCTGTTGCTGGTTTGCCACCAGCGCTGACATGCACAGCAATGCCAGCGCCGCCGTAAGAGCGGTAGCCGTCATGCCGCTGGCAGCCCAGCCAGGCGAGACCATGTCGCAACCAACCGTGGAACGCGGAGGCCTGAAGGGCCTGTCTTGGGCCGCTGCTGATGCTGTTAAGCACTCACCAGTAAGACCTCGAAAGAGGTGCCAAACACAGTCGTCAACGCAGCAGCAGCAGCAATGGCGCGCCTGGGCCGAGCCGGAGCTGCACCGGTGCTGCTGCCGTACACAAACCATTGGATGGATCCTCAGGTGCATGTTGCTGTTGGAAGCCCACCTTTTTCCCAAGCATAGACGTGGGCTGTATGTCCAGCGGTCCGTCCAGGTACTGGTCCATGGCTCCCGCCGCTGCTGCTGCAGCCGCGTGTGCGGCGCACTGGCTCTATATCAGCCGCCACTGCCGGCGAGAGGGTGCATTTGGCTTCGTGATGGCCTCTCCGCGATCGTTGACGCGAACGGCGAAAGGCGGCAACACCAGGCAAAAGCTAAAGGGCGGTGCTGCGGCGCATATGCATGCTGGGGCGCTATGCATGCTGGGGCGTATCTACCTTGCACCTTCAAATTTCTTACCAGGTAAGCGGGTGAGCGATAACACCCCACTACTCAACCCGAGTTCCGCAAGCACATGCAAACGGCAATGCACAAAAACCGTGGGCACTGAGGCACATGCATGGTCACCATGTAGGCATGCTATTTCATCGAACTCCGAGCACGGAAGGCACGTGTGCACGCGCGCAGCTGAAGCACTACCAGTGGCGCGTGGCACCAGAACTCCCAGGCCGCCGTGAATTTCACTGTTGCACCCAGTGATATCTATAGATAAATGTAAGTGGCCGACCAGGGCAAGGCAAGCTACTCTATAGCCGTCAGGCAAGCTACTCTATAGTCGTCAGTGACTCATCACTGCCAGTCGCTGACTGCACAGCCATGACACCTTGATGTATGCTACACCGGTTGGTTCAGGTCACCTGGCTGGGCAGTGCCAGGCCACACATGGTGCCGCCGACTCATGCAAAACCACCCCGGCACAAACAGTAGCACAACCATCGGCATGGCTGAATCACACGCCGCAAACTCCAAAACCTTCTTACTACTAAACAAACCTCAACAATGCATACCCATCTCAGCTAGCTCGCGAAACGCTGCCCGCCTGCACAGGGGGGGGCAGGTGATATGGCCCCCTGCACGCGTGTTGGTGCTAGGCGACTCGTGTTGTGGGTGCTGAGGGCGAAGGCCCTGTGCTAGCGCTGAGCTGCCGCTGCACTTCGCTATCAACCCACTCGGCAACATGCCTGTAACCAGAGGCGCGGCACCTCTGCGCGTCCCATGGGCAGCCGTTAGCATGCGCCCACTGCAGCACCTCCAGGTGCCCGCTGGCAGCTGCCGCCGCGCACGTCCACTGGTCCCACGGACAGCCGTTCGCATGCGCCCACTGGAGGACCTCCAGGTGCCCTCCAACGGCTGCGTTGGAACACGTCGCCACGCTCCACGGACAGCCGTTTGCGCGCGCCCACTTGAACAGCTCCAGGTGCCCTCGGTTAGCTGCGCTGCAACACGTCATCTGGTCCCACGGACAGCCGTTTGCGCGCGCCCACTGGAGCACCTCCAGGTGCCCTCCTTTAGCCCAGGGCCCTCCATCAGCTGCTCTGGCGCACGTACCCGCATCCCAAGGACACCCGTTTGCTCGCGCCCACTGGAGCACCTCCAGGTGCCCTCCGCCAGCTGCCTGCCGGCACGTCCACTGGTCCCACGGACAGCTGTTTTCGCGCGCCCACCGGAGGATCTGCAGGTGCCCTCCACCCGCTGCTGCCGCGCACGTGCGTGCACACCACGCACAGCCGTTTGCGCGCGCCCACTGGAGGACCTCCAGGTGCCCTCCAGTAGCTGCGTTGGAACAGGTCATCTCGTCCCACGGACAGCCGTTTGTGCGCGCCCACTGGAGGACCTCGAGGTGCCCGCCTGTAGCTGCGCTGGAACACGTCTCCGCGCCCCACGGACAGCCGTTTTCGCGCGCCCACTGGAGGACCTCCAGGTGCCCTCCGCTGGCTGCCATCCAGCACGTCGCCTCGTGCCACGGGCAGCCGTTCGTGCGCGCCCACTGGAGGATCTTCAGGTGACCGCCACTGGCTGCCTTGTAGCACGTCCAAGCGCCCAGCGGGCAGCCACTGGCGTGCGCCCACTCCAGGACCTCGAGCTGTCCTGCCTCCGCCGCTCGTGAGCACAGCTCCGGGCCTAGTATTGCTGCCTGCCGGGGGTTGTTAGCCCGTGACAGTGGTTGGCCCCAGGGCAGGGCGGGAGTGCGCGCCTGAAGAAGCCGCAAGCCGTGCAGGCTGCCGTGCTGGCCGAGGTGCAGCAGCGCCCAGTCCAGCTCCAGACCGTTGTCCAACGCCCACAACACAAGCTCCACCCTCCCTTCAAGCTCGGCCACCTTGGTGGTGCACACGCCCGGCGTCGCCATGTCCCGGAAGTCCCTGCACACGCTCCTGTACATGAGCGAGGGAGGCAGGAACGACATGATGCGCTCTCCTTCGCACAAGAACGCCTTCTGCACTGCCGCCGCCAGGGCTGCCTTGTCCGCCATCGACTGGGGGGGGTGGGGAGTCGCCGGCGACTCCCCACCCTTCGCCTTTCCAAGCTGCAGCGACTTCATCGTGGCGGCAAGGCGGGCCACCTGCTTCATGACGCTATTCGCTTGAGCACCCAATGTTGCTGTCGCTGGTGTTGCGTTGTGTGGTGGGCTGGCAGCCTCTGGCGAGCCTACAGCCAGGCTCTCTCAGGGGGGGGTCTCTCAAAAATTGGGAAGGGCCCCGGACTTGTCCGGACATGGTCCGGACGAGAACGTCAGAATTCTTCGAACGTCCCGGAAGGGAACCCGAAAGGCGAGAGGGAGGCGGCGCAACGGGGCGAAGCGAAAGAAGCAGCACTGGTGGGCGCGGCGCTGCGGGCCTCCCCCCCCCCGTTCCCACAGCACGGTAGTAGTGGTACAGTAGTGTCTGAAGTACTGGTGTGTTCGAAGTACAGACAATGCACACTGACGCACACGTCGACGCATCAGAGGTCCAGGAAGTGCGCGTGTGAAGTACTGCGTCTTGAGGTACATGTTCGCAAAAGTACATGCCCACCATACTTTAGTCACTGCGTGCACATGGCATGTGGCATGTCATCTCCACCAGTGCTTCAAAAAACATGCCAAGCAAATGCACAGCATCGCAGTTGCAAGCTTGTGTCCAACAAGGCACAACTCCAGTGTGTGTGAGAGACAGCAGTGGCGACCAAGCTGCGTTGTTATTTAATCAAAGCCATATTGTGTGATGGTGGCACAGCACAGGCTGGTGCCGTGCCTGCAGGCGACAGGCGGCGGGTAAAAGCGCGGCAGGCGCACGTGCCTCGAGCAACACAAAACAAAAATGCCCTTCCTGCCGGACACAGCTCACAGGTGCTGAGGCCACTGCAGTGTGGCCATTGTGCGGTGCCACTGCGCGTGCGCAAAAAAAAGGCACGGTGTCTGTACACAGGTGAAAGTACGCATGGTGCGGTGGCGTGTGGCGTGCTGCACACAGCGGCGCCCACATGCACCGTGGCACACACACACACACCAGGGTGGCTCCCAGGCGCATAGCAGCCGACAGCTGTGCGGCTACCAGGCCAGCCCCAGTTGAAGTTGTCAACACATGGCAACTAGGCCAGTCACGCCACTGCGCTAACGCGCAGCTGCTGGTCCACTGAGTGCATGCAGTTGGCGGCAGCGGTGCAAGGGCGCCTAGTAGCTGCCCTCAAGCCGCCCACTAGCCAGCCAGCTGCTGCAAAACTGCATGCGCCGAGCTTGGCCGTTCATCATGCCGGCACGGTGACTGCATGCAGTTGGCGGCAACGGCCGAAAGCGCCCACGGGACAGATACGCCACCGCAAACGGTGGGTGCTTTCATCAGCGCCACAGTTCCATCATGCCGTGGGGGCTTGCCTGCTCGCACTTTTGTCGCACACAGCACCACGGCGAGGGCACCACCGGACCGGAGCGGCCACCACAACAGGAGCCAGGTCGAGAGGCGAGCGGGGCGTCCGAGTCGGCAGGCCGGCCGCCCGTAGGATATACCGCCGTCAGGAGTCCCACCTCACAGTTCCATCATCCCGAGACGGTTACCACTTCCGAGGGCCCTTCAGCAGATGTGGCGTCGGCACTGGTGGCTGCGACGTCGGTGACGGGCCGAGGCGCGCCGAGTGGCCGGCCGAGCAGGCCCTCGAGCCTCTGCTGCTGGCGTGCCAGGAGGTCGCTGAAGACGTCCTGGGTGACGTCCCTCAGCGCCGTGGCCTGCAAAGGAGAAGAGCAAAAGAGCGCGCGCATTTTTTGTTTGCATGCGCAGTCAGTCAGTCGCAGCAAGAAACTGGCAGAAAGCGAGAGAACAGAAGCGGAACATGCAAGGGGCGTGATTGGGTAGACGGCAAGCGGTGCAACCGCACGTGGTGCGCACGTCAGGAAACAGCCAGCAGGGGAGGCGCCACGCGCAAGTGTTGCCAGGCGGTGCACAACTTACGTGGTGTGCACATCTGTGGTGTACGCCCTAATTGTGGCGCAATGGGTGCCAGCAACTGTGTGCACCCCGTGCTCAGCGGCACTCAGTAGAGCATACCTCAAGTATATGCACTGAGCAGAGTATACTTCAAGTACATGCACTGAGCATAGCATGCGTCAAGTAGACTTCTACCTGCAGTGTACTAGCAGTATGACTGTTGTGTGGGTGCAGTGCAGCGATAGAGGCGTGCTCGCGCACAACACCACTAGTAGCTGGGCAGGGGGGTAGCCTCACCTGTGGAGAGTCTGGCTGGACGGTGCGCGCGAACTCCAGCTGCATGCCACACAAAACATAGGCACGCGCAAACAGAGACAGGATCAAAACAGACAGTCAGCATTCATCACAGGATACAAGTGCGGACGTGCCCGCCATACATCTTGACTGCACCAAGCATTGCGTGCGTGCAACACGCCTTGTCTGCACCAAGCACTGCGGTCAGCGTGTGGCCGGGCGCCTGCGTTGTCAACGCGCGGCACCCGCTATCGCAGTGTGCGCGGCGCCGCCAGGCACACGCGCAAACCTCGCGCCACCGCCGCAGCTTCTCTGATATCTCTCCAGGGTCAACCTCACCACCAGCTTCGGTACACTTGTTCATTTGCCGCTTTAACTAAATCTGCCGCTTGAATCAAAAGATACCAGGAACTTTGAGCTCTTGTATGCTGGTGGATAAACCTGTTGGGTCGACGTCACAACGCCGTCGCACTACCAGGGAAGGCGAAGGCGTCCGCAGGGTAAGTGCAGCACTGACTGGCTCCTGGGCATTGCCGCCACTACTCTGTGCGTGGCGCCGCTAGGCACACGTGGCATCGGCGGCGCCATCGCACTACCAAGGAAGCAGCTCCTGCAGCCTTCAGCTTCTTTGGAATTGAACCATTGCTTGCAGTATTTGTCATTCATCACGGTGCCAACTACTTCTGAAGAATGCCTTACACTATCGGGAGAATTTATCTATTCTGATAACAGTGCGACACTCGCCAGGTCCTTTGCGGTACTCCTACTACTGAAAAGGACTCTTCAAGTACTTGAAGTACTTCCAGAAGGTTGTTTTACTACACAGCATTTGAAGAACTGCGGCACTCACCAGCTCCTGGGCGTTGCCATTGTCGGAGCGAAGCAGGGCGCGGATGAGCACATCGGGCCGGCCATCGTCGAGCGCGGAAGCGGCAGTGCCGTCCACACCAAGGAGCGCCCATCCAAGGTCCGTCAGGCTCTTGGCAAAGACTTCTTCCTCTATCGTCAGCTGCGGAGGGGGCGGGCAAGGCGGGGGCGAGGGATTCCGGCAAGGGAGGAGGCTGTTGTGAAGCTTTGCTGGCGCAGACATGAATGGTCATACCACAGTGCTATGCAACAGTGTGAAGGTGGGATGCGGGAGTAGCACTCGCCACTGCCGCAGGCACCGTTCGGTCATGGCGCGCTACACCCAGGTACTCTCGAGCCTCACACCGTGCTCGTGTTGAGCTGTGTGGTGCAGGGGTGTGGCAAGCTGCTACTGCAGCCTTCCGCATGCCCCGACTCAGATGGCGTGCACCCAGGCCTGCCGCCGATTACGTGAGCACACCCACGAGTGAGTGTGCGGCAATTACACCAACTGTCACGTCGTGCACCCACACAAGTGCGCATCATCAACAACGCAAAAGCAAGGCGCCGCACCTGAGGGCTGAGGCACCGTTGGGTCATTCGCCCAGGCCTGCAGCTGCTGAAGTGAGCACACCCACGAGTGAGTGTGGCAATTGTACCAACTGTCCACTTGTTCAGCCCAAAAAAATACTTACCAACAGAAAAAAAAAGGACGGCGCCGCACCTGAGGGCTGAGGCACTGTTAGGTCATGCACCCAGGCCTGCAGCCGCTGAAGCGAGCACATCCGCAAGTGACTGCGGCAATGGTACCAACTGTACAGCCGCGAAAGTGTGCATCGACAACAAAAACGGAAGGAGCCGCACCTGAGGGCTGAGCGCGTCCACCACGCGCTGAGGCACAGGCAGAGGCAGAGAGGGGAGGCGGGGCAGGAAGGGCAGCGGCGGCGCCGGCGGCTGCAGCAGCGCCTCCAGGCGGCCCAGGCTGCGGCGCGTGGCCTGGCGTAGCAGCAGGTCTGTGGCATTGGCCATCTCGCCCACCAGCGCCTTCCTTAGGGCCCTGCAGCTCAGTGGGAGCGCGCAGTGGCGGCGGTGCGTGTGGCAGGTGGTAGGTTAATTCATTTGCATTGTGGCCGTGCAATAATCTTTCAAACAGTGCGTGGCATGCGCGCCAGCACGCTCATGGCAATGGTATCATGTCTCCCGGCACCGTACCAGGGCCTTCCAGCGCCTTGCAGCTCAGTGGGAGCGCACAGTCGTAGTGGTGCATGGGGCACGTGAATTCAATTGTTGCACTTGTGGCGGTGAAACAGCGCATGCCATGCATGCCAGCACGCTTGGGATCATGGAACATGCCGTCCGGCAGTGTACCAGGGCCTGCTCAGGGCCCTGCAGCTCGGTGGGAGCGCGCAGTGAAGGGCGGTGCGTGTGGTAGGGCGGTAATCTTACGTGTTAGCACTTGTGGGCGTGCAAGAGCCCATGCCGCGCATGCCAGCACGCTCATGGCAACGGAACATGCCCCCAGGCAGTGTATACACACACATAATTCTGAAGTATACCTCTGAAGTATATATACTTCTATATACTAGTACTAGTATATAGTCACACATAGTGCCGGTACATGTATAT